>RPOG01003725.1:46012-57381 GCA_008086565.1 Thalassoma bifasciatum | reverse complement strand
TGTGTGTGTGTGTGTGTGTTTGTGGGTGGGTGGGTTGTAGGTTTGGTTTGGATTGGGAGGGGGCGCACAGAGGAGAAGAATAGATTTGGCAAAAGTGTGTTTTTCCAGCTTCATGATGAGAAAAAAAAAAGAAGCAAAGAGATACAAGATGGATATCAAGACCGAGGCCGTGTGTGTGTGTGTGTATGAGAATGTTATCCCTCTCTGTGTGTGTGTGTGTGTGTGTGTGTGTGTGTGTGTGGGATGTGTTTCAGATTAAGCTTTGTGCATAATGTGTGCATCAGTGTGTGTTTTGTTCGGCGGTGTGTGAATGATAATGACCTCTGACTCTGTCGGTTCTCTGTTACTTTACTGGATTAGCTCCCCTTCACTGCACCGCCTCTGGACACACACACACACACACACACACACACACACACACACACACTCACACACACTCGTACAGCATCACAGGGCCAATATTACACAGCGTATTGGTTGGCTCCACATGCCCCTGCAAACAGATACTTCTGCTTTATGCATGAAGGATTTTAACCACCACACAGAGAAAAAGAGAGAGAGAGAGAAATCTGCTTCCTGCCGCTCAGAGCTCGCCATCATGTGGTCATGTGACGGTGAAAAGTGGGCGGTCCCAGTCTGAGCAGGTACACTAAGGGTCATGTGACCTCACCTCACCTCTTTCTAACCTCCAATCATCTAAACCAGTGATTCCCAACCTGTGGTCCGTGGCCCCGGGATAATGTAGGCACATGAAGAAAGGGGAAGGTGCAGTTTCCCGACTCAGTCTTGCGTATTCTACTGATGTCATTGATTCTTTCTCAGTTCTTAAACTCAAGAGGTCTTTGCTACTGCTCTTCCCACCTTTTTTTACATGTATGGAAAGGGAAAATAGGTGACATGTGCTCTGTACTAGTGCTGGACGATACTGGAAAAAACTTACATTGCGATTTTTTGGGGGGTTGCAATATATTGCGATATATATTGCGATATTAAAAAAATGATAATTTTCACCAGATGACTTGAATAGCTCTGTTTGGGGAGAATTTGGTTGACTCACAATGACACAATTGTATTCATATATTCATATAATATCAATTTGCAAAAATGATTTCTGAGAGGTGCTGGGGATGATGACGACTACTAAAAGTAAAGCTATATTAAAGTGCATCTAACCTCCTGTTTGCACAGGACTAGTTTCACCTGAGACCTCTGATAGTTCATAATAAATGTGAAGGAGATGTGTTTTTAATCCCTGTGCAAAGCGACCACAGTTCCTCTGATAATAAGAACCTGATATGAGTATGTATCTTTTTAATTTCGTGTTGTTATATTCTTTTCTTGATCATTTTCTGTTCAAAAATGCTTCAGACAGCGTTGGACTTCTAAACAAGGGTTTTTAACAGCTCTTTAGAGTTAAAGGAGACTCGCTACGCGCCCCTATGTCACCGGTAAATAGGCCATAAATAGTCCAGCGGCGATAACCCTGAGACTGCAAAAGAAGCTCAGCTTCCCCTAAAATTAAAAAAAAAAAAACAGTGGTGAACTATGTACCGCTGTGTGTACATTTCACGGACTAATTGTGCGCAAGAATGCGCGATGACGATGTTCAAACTATATATTGCCCAGGCCTGCTCTGTCCACCTGCTGCTGATGCTGGCTTGCTGCTGTGTTTCTTGTTTTGGCTTTCACTTGGTACTTTTGTCAGAAAACGAGGAGGTGTGCTCTCCCCACCTCAGGCTTTGGTATTGTACAGCCATCACTGATGCTCTTGTAGTTCTTTGTCTCTCGGGGTCTTTGCTGCTGCTCTTCCCAACTCAGTGTTTCATACATGCATGAGAGAGATGTGTGGTGTGCTCTCCCTAACTCAAGATTTGGCTTTTCCACTGTTTTATTGTTGCTGCTGCTCCCCGTCTTGGCTTGTGAAGGAGAATGAAGAGATGTGCTCTCCCTAACTCAAGCTTTGGCTTTTCCACTGTTGTTATTATTGCTGCTGCTCCCCGTCTTGGCTTGTGAAGGAGAATGAAGAGATGTGCTCTCCTGTCCTCAAGCTTTGGCATTATTGAACTGTCACTGGCGCTTAGTTCTTAGTTTTTTATCTTTTGTGGTCTTAACTGATTCTCTCCGGACCTTTGTGTTTCATATGTAAGATGTGCTCTTCCTGCCTCAGGATCACACATTTTTCTGCCATCATCACTGTTACGAGCTGAGTACTGTTTCTTATTGGTTCTTTGCTGCTGCTCCTCTTACGTTGGTGTTTCATCTATGCACATAAGAGAGAGGTGTGATGTGCTCTCCCTGCCTCAAGATTTGGAACTCTACTTTTTTTATGTTGCTGGCTTGTTTCTGCTGAATTATCTTGGCTTGTGAAGGTAAAGAGGAGGCTTTTGCATTGTAAATCTGACACTTTCTTCACTGATGCTCCCCCATCCTTGATGTTTCATTTATGCACTTAAGAGAGAGGAGAGGTGTGCTCTGTCTGCCTCAGGAACACACATTTTGCTGCTTTCACTGTTGTTAGTTCAGTATTATTACTTTTCAGTTTGGTAACTTAGAGGTGTGATGTGCTCTGTCTGCCTCAAGATTTCTTCTTTCCCACTGTTGCTGGCTTGTTTCTGCTTTATTATCTTGGCTTGTGAAGGAAAAAGAAGAGTTGTGCTCTCCCCACCTCAGGCTTTGTTATTGCCTTTAATCACATAGAAGAGTAAAGAGCCTAAATATGGACGAATTTCAGCTTTTCTAATTTTCTATGTTAATATTTTACTGGATATTTTATGTTTGATTTAAATTGCTCTTTCTAGTTTTAGTATTTCTTTATTTTTACCATCAGACGCCAGTTTTTAGTACCTACTCTACCCTGGTTCTAAGAGAGTAAAGCTGATACTAAAAGGTGACGTGGACGGACTGCCGGTCACTCATTGGTCAGAGAATGTCGTCTCTGCAGCTTCTGACTCTGAACAAATCACTTACAAGAGGCAAAGGAATAAGTCAGCGACGGGTTTTTAATGACATTTAAACCTGACGGCACAGAACCAGACTGAATGAAGACAAAATACAGCCCTAAAATGCTCCTTCATGATTCCTAAAGAAGTTAAAAGTCCTTTTTANAGGCTGTTGTTTACCTCCGTTGTCATGACGACCCACATTGAGCCGCTGTATTACTTTAATGAAATCTTTTTAAAGCTTTTTTTTTTCCTTTAAAGACCACGGTGGCACATATGTTAGTACAAAATGATGTTTGTGTGGCGTTATAGATGAACATGCACGCACTTCTGCGCAGCACTTTAGCGCAGCTGTGTTATAAGATCCACGCCCACCGTGAGTCTGTAGTCGGGCTAGAGGAAAAGAACCAAACCCAGTAGAGACGAGTAGAGTAGAGCTGGAACTGTAGAGTGGAAAAAGCTCCAGAACTTACTGATAAATCAGAATCATGACGTAAACGTTGACACTTTCACCTTCAACGTGAAACGTGACGTTTAAGCGATGAAACCTGATTGGGAGAGTTTCCTCTTTGATTAGTGTTTCCTGTCACAGAGAGAGAGAGTGTGTGTGTGTGTGTGTGTGTGTGTGTGTGTGAATTATTGTTATTGAGGGAAACGTCAGCAGACTGAGAGAGAATCTGCGTTAATCTCTGCATCAACAGCGAACGGCGGCGCTGGGATTCTGCTTGCCGGTAAACAAAACGCTGTGGACTGTTCTCTGATTCACCGTGTTGATACTGAGGCCTTCAATAAACACGTATACAAATAAACTGACTCATACTCATACGTTACACACACACACACACACACACACATGTGTGTGTGTGTGTGTGTGTGTGTGTGTGACCCACTTTACTCTCACCCAAAGAGACGTCCTCAGGGACCGAGACCTCCTGAACAGGTGTACACCTTGTGGTCGACCAGTTGTGTGTGTGTGTGTGTGTGTGTGTGTGTGTGTGTGTCACACACACACGCATGCGTTCGTCTCCCCTGCTGCTCTAACACACCTCCTGCTAAGAATCTTTCCTTTTTGCATGTGTAATCGTTCTCACACACACACACACACACTCTTTGTCTTTCTCTTTCACACTTGTTTACACACTCGCACACACATTAGCAGTCATACAGTCCTGCCTCTCCCACACACACACACACACACACACACAGCTAAAGTGTGTGTGTATCTGTTTATTTGTGTGTTTCTGCGCTGCATTGCATCATGCATCACACACACACACGTCGTATGTATGCACAGACACAATCTATAGACACACACACTTCCACACAGGCTTAATTCATTATTGCATCATGCTGCAGGCTGCACACACACACACACACACACACACACACTCGTACTTACACACAGATTGCATCACGGTCTGGCAATAAACGTCCTGTATTGTTCTCTAAACTTTCATCACAGAGACACAAACAGGCAAAAAAAAACGCCGTCGCTAAATCAGAAACGGAGAGAAGCTGATTGAGCTGCAGAAACACACACACACACACTCTCAAACACTAAAAAAAAAGACTTTAAAAATTGTTTTAACAGCCCAAAAAGCTGCAGCAGTTATGTAAAAAAATGATGTAAGTGAAGCGTTTGTGGGTCGGTGAAACAAAGCGTTTAAAGTTTCACCGTTAGAGGAATCAGTTCAACAACAACCTGAGCGGAAAAATGTTAAAGAGCTTCGTGAAAACAGTGAATTTATTCTGACGCCGTTCGAGGATTCGTCCTTTATTTTTGAGCCGTAAAGACTCAGGGTCATAAAGAGGAAGAGTCAAACTCCAGGTCAGAGAAACGCTCGTAAAAAAGTCCAGAGTCGGTCGTAAAACATGAGTCAGAGATATCAGCTCCACTCAGGAGAGAGTTTCACCAAATTTATCTGATTAAACCTCATCAACGACTTCATTTTATCACTTTATCATCTTTGTCTCTGAGAGTGAATCATCAATATCAGCAGAACAGAAGACGATAACGGATTTTATTTTATATGCACCGTTCTCTCCTGATAACAACTAAACATCCTTCTCCTGAAAAAACAAAGATCATTTTCTTTTGATGATAAATTAATAACAGACGACGTGTTTGTCTTGATATAAACCTATAAGATATTTAAGGGAAGACTTCTTCTTAAAATAATACTGAAATGAACAGGTTTAGACTTGTTTATATTTTGGAAAGTGTCTTAAGATAAAATTTGAAAAAATATTTTCACCTGTAGGCCTCCATTGTTGTTTACGCCGCAATAACGTCTGGGTAGTGATGTCATATGGTTGCACCGGGCTGGATCTCATACAGGATCATATAAGTCCTGGAGCGGACTTCAGTGGTTTCCAGAGGAAGTTTTGTGGGTTTGTGTTGGAAAATAGTCGGCACAGCATTTGGCTGTTTACGCCCACAAGCGATAGAGTGTTTGTATGTATTCGTAGCATATTTGTGGCGTTAACTGATAAATTTGTGACATGTTCTTGATGTACATTTGCGAGGTAAAGTGATTTATTCGTTGCGTAATTGTAGCATCAAGTTATAAGTTTGTGAAATTAAGTGACAGATTTGTAACTTACTCTTGACTTTAACTCTTATATTCGTAACATACGTGAATTAAAGTGACTTATTCTTGACATTATCTTATATATTTGTGACATTAGTGACAGATTTGTGACTTATTAATGATGTTAAATGACCTATATGTGACATACATTTGCGACGCAGAGTGTATGTATGTATTCGTAGCATATTTGTGGCGTTAACTGATACATTTGTGACTTAAAGTGACATATTTGTGACGTACTCATCATGTTGACTGATATATACGTGACATTAAGTGGTTTATTCTTTACATTAGAGACATATCTGTGACGTATTTGTGATCTAAAGTGTTGTATTTATTACATATGTTTGCGATGGAGAGTGATATATTTCTTAGTGTATTTGTAACATAAAGTGAGATATTTGTGCTGTAAAGTGATGTTTTTGTGACTTTAAGTGACACAAAGTGATGTATTTGTGGTGTTTAGTTATATATTTGTGATATTAAGTGATGGATTTTTGATCCAATTTCCCACAACTTCCTTCTTTTCTTGTCTTTTGTGAAGCTGTGCAGACTAACATCAGTCTCCTTGTTTCCTTTGGACTGAAAAGTTCACCCAAAAGCAGCCACATGTGGCATTATTATGTTTTTTTCCCTCCTCAAACCTCGTGACTTACGGCGACTAGTAGTGAGGAAACGGACAAATCCAGATGCTCGGCACCAAGCAACCAATCTACGTCATCAACCCAGAATGCATTGCTGCAGTAAAACAATGGCTGAAGGATAGAAACTGTGGGTGAATTCCAGTTCCTGTCTTAACCCTCAATCTCTAAATGCTCCTGCGAAGTGTAAGTTCTGTCCCGATTCTCAGAAAGTTAAGGTTGAGGGTTAAGTTTGAGGCTGTTTCTCCCTCAATACTGAGATTCTCCGACACCACCCTTGGGACTAAGGGACACCCAGAATGCATTGCGTATTTTCAGTAAATAAACATGACGTCCAAAGCGGCAGAGAAGGCGAGCTACAAATATAGTATTTTCTTTGTTAATGGAGATATAAATATTAGGAAAACCATTGTATTATCTTAGTTTAGACCCATTTTATGGATTATTTACCTCGTTGTTGCAGAACATTTATTTTTATTTTACGATCTTTTGTCAATAGCGTCCGGTGCAGACAAGTCATGTTCCTATCGTTTAAGTTAGTAAACGTTACAAAATGGTCATTTTTCTCCGTGGTAATGTAATTGTTTTATCAAGATAACAGCCTATATAACATGCTTGTGCTGATAATGGTATAAGATGACCGGACTAATGTCATCTCCTGTAGCCGCAGAGTTATGTAACGATAGTTATAGCTGGTGTTTACCTTTCAATAAACTATGGTTTGCTGTGACAGCTGAATATGTCCGTGGTTGTGTTATTTACACAGATATTTTTTGATAACGCTAACCGAAGGAATAACTGACAGACAGTCCACAACAATTTCATTTGCATTTAAGGGGGTGTCCCATTTCTAAGTCACAAGATAAACCTGAACACTTGGTTTAGAGGACGAACAAGATTGAGGGTTAAGAAAGGAATTGGAATTGGGCCTGTGTTTTAAACTGTATTTTTTTTAAAGAAAAACCAATTTGTTATGTCTTTAACAACAAATTCTTGTTTGAGACAAAGATTGAAGCAGATTCATGTTTATTAGTCCGAACAGTCGGGTTCACTTTAAAGGAGCTGGATCCAGACGTTCAGGTGTGAAAACTCTACTTTGAGTTAACGTACGGATGAAACGTGGTGGATTTATTTAACCAGTGTGAAGCCGGTCCAGCGTGGTCCAGGCTGGTCGGGCCGGTCCAGGTCTGGGTTCAGCTCCTCGCTCTCTCTCTCTCTCTTTGTTGAGTTTCAGCAGCAGGACGAGCTGCTTGACCAAAACCTCGGCTGAAAGAAGTCTTTGTCCACATGGAGAGCAGGCACACACACACACACACACACACCTGTACACACTCTTCATTTCACACACTTTCTTTCTTCCTGTTTCTCTTGTTTTATCTCACTCTTTCTCTGTCGCTCTGTTTCTTTGCCTCTCTCTCTCTCTCTCTCAAACCACAAAGAGTCACACCTCGAATTTGTTCGTCATGTCCTACACGGCGGTTTGATAAAGAGACGAACCCTGCCGCTTCTCAGTGTGTGTGTGTGTGTGTGTGTGTGTGTGTGTGTGTGTGTGTGTGTGTGGAGGGGTGTGTGTGTGAGTGTGTGTGTGTTGTGCACATGGTGGGGTTGTTGCAGAGGGTGCTGAGGGGATGTCACATGAACTCTTTACCATCACATTCAGAGGGACACACACACTCTTACAGTCACACACACACACACACACACACACACACACAAAGGCTTTCCCACATTAAAACACATTTTAAAGAATGTCCTAAAGGGATTTCTGCTCCCACAGAGCAGAATAACTCTCTGTAAACTCATATTTCAGCGTGGAAGTCACCTGGTTTGGATTTCTCTTCTAAAGCAAATTTCATGAGAACAAAAACTCTTTAAAGAAAAAGACAAAAAAAAAAACTTTCAAACCTCCAAAAAAGAAAAGAAACAAAAACCTGTTTCTGAGAAGTTTCCTCACACATGAGTCTGAGTTAATCACTTTAGTTTAAGGTGTGAAAGAGGAAGTTTAGTTCAGTGAAGGAGCTTTGATCACAAACATCCATGTACGAACACTTTTGTCCAAAAACACTGAAAACACTCAGTAGTTTTTGTTGTAGTTATCGTTTTCTGATCAAAATCGCAATTTCATCGTGATCATGTTTGACACACAGGGTGGTTTTGCCAACTATTTTATCAATTTCAATCAAGTTTTTTACTTAATGTGCATTAATTTCATGCAGAAAACACTTTAAAAAGTAACTATTTTAACGTTATTCTTGCTGCAACTTCTCGAAAATCAAACAATGATTTTCCTGAAAATATGTGAGTGGATGATTTCATGAGATTTTGAAAAGGGTCAAAATAAAACTTCAGCTGACTGTAGTGATGTGAGAATCCTCAAGGTGGTAGAAAATGTTTTTAAAGAAATTATTTACCATTTTGATGAGATAGACGTCTTTGAAGTCATGTATCAAATATGAAACGTTCGGCGTCAAAGGGTTAATTTTTGTTTTCTTTCTTTAAAAATAGAAATAAATAATAAACCCTGGGGTCTCAGATGTTTAAAATGTTGAATTGGGGGTCATGACTCAGAAAAGTTGGGAATAGCAACTGTAAATAAAAGTATATAACGCCAGGAAATTTAAAAAAAAAAAAGAAATGTGGCTCAACAAGCTCATTTGGTGTTTTTCCGCCTCTGCATCTGCTTTCACCTCAACTCACTACAGAAACTAAGAGACTGCACTTTGGATGTTTTTGCACCTGCGTTAATAACCTTGTATATGTTTTAAAAAGCTTTATCGTTTTTTGTTTTTATCGTTTTTTTGATTTCAAACATGGTGATCATCGATGTTTCACACACACCTGTCTTTGAGTGTGAGACTGTTGGAAAAATACTTTTTTCCTTGGGATTGTTGTTGATTTATTTTATTTAACTTGACACAATTAAGGATATTTTTCACTACATTATTTTTAAAAGTTAAGAGTCAAATATAGCTCTTTCTGTTCTTCAGTTTTTAAAACTAAAAATACTATTTAAAAAGTCCAGGCTAGGAATAACAAGAATAGGTTTTAGACTCTGGGTTTTGATAGAAGTCAAAATTCGACTATTTTTTTGGCCGTTTAATCCATATTTTTGTATTTATTTCGTATAATTTTGACTTTAAACTTTAATAGTTTTGACTTTTTATATCAAAACTTTAACTTTTTACCTCAAATTTTCCTTTATTTCAAAACTTAGACTTTTTATCTCAGACTTTTGTCGTCTTAAAATTTTGACCTTAAATGAGAAAGTTTGGACTTTTTTCCCATAATATTAAATTAATTTCTTAAACTCTGGAAGTTATTGACTTTTTGTCTCAGAATTTTGTCTTTATTTCTCAAAATTTCCACTTTGACATGAAGTGATGTATGAGTGACGTACATTTGCAATGCAAAGTGATATATTTGTAGCGTATTGGTGACATTAACTGATAGATTTGTGACTTAAAGTGACATGTTCTTGATGTACATTTGCCAGGTAAAGTGATTTATTCATTGAGTTATAAGTTTGTGACATTAAGTGACAGATTTGTAACTTACTCTTGACTTTAACTCTTATATTCGTAACATACGTGAATTAAAGTGACTTATTCTTAACATTATCTTATATATTTGTGACATTAGTGACAGATTTGTGACTTATTAATGATGTTAAATGACCTATTTGTGGCGTTAACTGATACATTTGTGACCTAAAGTGACATATTTGTGACGTACTCATCATGTTAACTGATATATACGTGACATTAAGTGGTTTATTCTTTACATTAGAGACATATTTGTGATGTTATGTGATATATTTGTGATCTAAAGTGTTGTATTTATTACATATGTTTGCGATGGAGAGTGATATATTTCTTCGTGTATTTGTTGCATAAAGTTACACATGATATTTACTTATATATTTGAGACAGTGATATTTTTGCAACAAAGTGACTTGAAGTGGTGTATTTGTGACATAAAGTGAGATATTTGTGCTGTAAAGTGACGTTTGTGTGACTTTAAGTGACACAAAGTGATGTATTTGTGGCGTTTAGTTATATATTTGTGATATTAAGTGATGGATTTTTGATCTAAAGTGATGTAGTTGTGGCTTATTCATGATGTTAACTGATATATACGTGACATTAAGTGGTTTATTCTTTTCAGCTGAGACACATTTGTGACATCAAGTGACGTATTTGTGATGTAAAGTAATTTATACGTAGTATATTTATGGCATTAAGTGATGGATTTGTGACTCACTCATGATGTTAACTAATATATTTAAGACATTAGTGACATATTTATGGTGTTAAGTTACATATTTGTGACCTAAAGTGACATATTTATGACATTAGTGACGTGTTCATGGCATAAATAGTCGTAAAACTCCGTTCTCCCTGAGCAGACCTTGGTGATTGAGGCCCCTCCACAGATTCTTAGACGTGATAACTTCATCATTTCACAGAGTTTCACATAAATCTCATAAAAACCTGGATTTATTTTCAGCAGCTCCACAGACGCTTCATATTTTGATACGAGGGTTTTTTTATTTGGTTTTTAGAAGCTTTTAATGTTTGAGAGCAGAAACAAAAAAAACCTGAGTCTCTACTTCAAGTGTTGGAGGCTGAGGTGCATTGTGGGTAATGTAGGCGGCAGGTTTTTCATATTCAAGACTCAATTTCTCATTCATTCTTTTTTAAATTTGAGAATTTTTAGGACAAATTCAGGGTGATAAAATGTTTTTCTTAACACAAAAATATCTGCTTTTAGAAAATATCACCCACATTAGAAGAAGGTGCAACATTCAGTTTCATTTCTAATACTAATTATTTTTTTGTTTTCGTCTTTTTGCAGCCGTCCAAATTTATTTTAATTTTCTTTTAGATCTTTCTTTGTCTGATTTTTTTTTTAAAGGAGGAGGGAGGAGTATTTATTTCCACCGACAGCAGAGAAAGAAAGTTGACATGTACCTGTCGAAGCCGCCGTTTCGCCGCTGACAAAAAAAAAAAAAAAAAGAAGAGAAGAAATGAGAAAGTGAGTGTGTCAGGCTTCAGGTTGGCATGTGAGCGATGAAAAGGTTCAACGTTTGTCACCAGAAATTATTGATGTACAAACAAACAGACGCTGCGGGAGGACGCAGGAGTTTGGGAGGCTTTTGAAAAAGGAATCAAAGAGGAGGAGGAGGAGGAGGAGGAGAG
>RPOG01003725.1:29102-44324 GCA_008086565.1 Thalassoma bifasciatum | reverse complement strand
AGGAGGAAGAGGAGGAGGAGGAAGAGGAGGGGGAGGAAGAGGAAGAAGAGGAGGAAGAGGAGGGGGAGGAAGAGGAAGAAGAGGAGGAGGAAGAAGAGGAGGAGGAAGAGGAGGAGGAGGAAGAGGAAGAGGAGGAGGAGGAGGAGGAGGAAGAGGAGGAGGAAGAGGAGGAGGAGGAGGAGGAAGAAGAGGAGGAGGAAGAGGAGGAGGAGGAGGAGAGGAAGAGGAGGAGGAAGAGGAGGAGGAAGAGGAGGATGAGGAGGTGAGGAACGAAAAGGAGGAAAACGGCGGAAACAGAGAAAATTCTCCTTTTCTATCATCTTTTCTTTTCAGATCTCTCTCTTTATCTTTACGTCTATTTTCTCCTCCTTTCTCCAAACTCCTTCCCTCTTTCTTCCCTCTTTCTTCCCTCTTTCTTCCCTCTTTCTTTCCTCTTTCTTTCTTCCTCGTTCAAAACCTGCAGTTCCTTAAACGTCCACTGGGGTTTTTTCCAAAGTGAGTCCGTCCACAAAGAACCTGCAACAAAACATTACTTTTTACAATAATCAACATTTTACTGTTTTTATGATTCGTTACTTTATTCGAGACACATTTGAGGAATGATTTAAGTCGTCAGATGTTCCGCTAAACTGAGCGTGTCTATGAGCCTCGGTCGGTGGTAGTGAGCATGCTCAGACGCTGACACTGAGCCACAGAGGAGGAGTTTGGATGCAGTTTGTCAACAATCAAAACTAATCAAAAAATCCTGCGTACTTCACCTTTAAGTCAGTGGTTCCCAAAGTGGGGTCTGGACCCTTTGGGGGGTCGCAGAATGTCTCCCAAAATCGAAAACTATAAAAAATTCCATATTTCATCCATTATTTTAAGAATCAAAGCAAAAATAGAGGTTAAAGATAATATAAAATTATGCAAACAGAAAATGTTTTATCTGTTTTTCACATTTCTTTGTTAAAGTTTGATGCAGTGAACACAGCAAAGTGCACATTAGTTGGTAAATTTTCTACTGATAAGTTAAATTAAGTATCCTCAGGGGTTATTTGTTAGTTTATTTCTGTTTTTGGATTGTCCCATTAGTGTTGTACCACAGCAGGGGGTCACCAGTCTCTAAAGCTGCTATTTTGGGGGTCACAGGCGGAAAAGTTGGGGAATCGCTGCTTTAAGTGACACTGAGTGATGCATCTTTTAATGTTTAATATTTGTGATGTATTTTTGGCGATAAGTGACGTCAGGTGACGTATTTTTGACTCATCTGTTCTGTGTTCATGATGCTCAGTGATGTTTTTGTGCTGTTCAGAAATTCAAGAGACGTTACACGAGGAATTTTTGTGGCATATTTAGGTTGTTTAGTGACGTATCTATGACTTTAACTGACATTAAGTGAAATTGAATGACGTATTCCTGAAGTTGAGTGACGTATTTTTTGACATTTAGTTTCACTACATTGTTTCTTTTTGATGTGTTAATGACATATTTTTGATGTTCAGAGACGTAGTTTTGGTGTTTAGTGGCGTTAGATGACGTGTTTTTGACTTATCAGTGAAGTATTCATGAGACTCAGTGATGTTTTAGGAATTCAAACAACGTTACATGAGAAATTCTTGAAGTTTTTATTGGATATTTGTGACATGGAGTGATGTATCTTTGTCATTGAATGTTGTTTTTGTGACATTACCTGGAGTTAAAGGTGGTTAAAGGACACAAAATGATGAAGTTTCCTGATGTTTTCATGTAAAGTGACGTTATGTGATGCTTTTTTTTGATGTATCAATAACGTATTTGTGATGTTTAGAAATGTATTTTTGGCTTTAAGTGAAACTAGGTGAGGTGTTTTTAACTTATGTGTTAAGTGTTCATGATGCTCAGTGATGTTTTTGTGTGGTTTAGAAATCGAAGCGACGTTACACGAGGAATTTGTGAAGTTTTTGTGTCGTATCTGAGTCGTTTAGTGATGAATCAGTGACAGTGAACGATGTTTTCCTGATGTTTTCCTGATGTTTTTATGACGTACCTGTAACATTAAGTGACTTTTGTGACTTTAAGTGATTTTTCCTGTGACATTAATTGATGTTAATCGACGTAGTTGAGACACATTTTAAAGGTTCAGTGATGAATTCATGACGTTGAGTGAAGTTTTGCAGACGTTGAGCTTTGACGGCAGGTTTTTAAAATCAGATTTCTCTCCTGAGGTTTTTTATTTCCTCCTCCTCTGACTTTTTAGTTTCTGACACTCAAAAGTTTCACGCTGATATAAAAAAAACGACGGTGGAGATTTTCAGGCGCTCGTCTGAATTTCTGGAAAATTTCCGGAGAATTTACTTTTCTTCCTGTTTCTTCTTCTTCTTCTTCTGTGATTTATTTTCTCTTTTTCCTCCTGATTCTCATTTTTAACTCCTCCGCCCTTTCGCTTCTCGTTTTTCATCCTGAACTCCTTACCTTCCTCTTTTTTTTTTTTTTTTTAAAGAAACCATTTCTTTTCTTCTTCTCTTCTCTCATTTCTCCCTGGTTTAATCATCCTGTCCTCACCAAACCTCACATTTATCTCCCTCTACACTTTTTCTCTCTCGTCCCCACCTTCACCTCGCTTCACCTTTACCTCCTTTCACCTCATCCTCCCTTTTTTCATCTCTCCTTTATCCCTCCTTTGTATTCTTGTTTTTTTTGGAGTGAATGAAAAGAGAAAAGGGCGACAGAGGATAAAAAAGCTTCTCTTTTAAACATATTTCACATTTTTTTTGTTCTTTTTTTTTACTGAAACAGTGAACGACTGATGCCGAACACACACGTCAGGATTCATGTGATTCATCCTGAATTTTCCAGAATTTTCTTTTTATTCTGCAGAAACAATCAAATGTGGAAGAAACGCTCGATAAAAAAGAAACTTTCCTGAATTTTAACGTGAAATCTGATCAAACTGAGAGAAGATTAACACCCAGATTTGATGAAACGTGACGCTGTGAATGACGTTCATACGACTGTTAATATTTAAAGTGTGTGTCACAGTGTGTGTGTGTGTGTGTGTGTGTGTGTCACAGTGTGTGTGTGTGATCAATGATCAATAATCAGGGATTTATGAAGCTGAACAGAAGCGAGTGTGTCTCACAAAGACAAAGACGGAGGCAGACTCAGGCTGAAATTGGTGTTTTTTGGTAGCCACTCCAATCATTGGGGGAAAATAAAACACACACACACACACACACACACACACACACACACACACTCGCAGAGGCAGCAGTAACACACACAGAGATTGTCTTCCACAGTTTGAAGGAGTGTTTAGCAGATTTTTTTTCTCGTTTTTTTTTTTTGGGCAGGACGAGCGGGGTAGCGCTCTCTCCCTCCAGCGACCATGGGACTCGGCGCGTTGCCATAGAAACAGCCCAAACTGCACCGGAGGAGTGATTGAAAGTGGGAGAGAGGGGGAGAGAGAGAGAGAGAGAGAGAGAGAGAGAGAGAGAGATTTTGCTCCAAGAAGAAGGCCTTCTGATGGCGACTGTTGTTCCTCGCCACTCAATGTGAACAGTTTAATGTGTGTGTGTGTGTGTGTGTGTGTGTGTGTGTGTGTGTGTGTGTGTGTGTGTGTGTGTGTAGGTGTGTAGGTGTGTGTAGGTGTGTGAGAGAAAGATCTGTGTGTGGGTTGAAGAATGAGGCTAGACAGAGCAAAGAAAGAGAAAGAAATGCAGGTGTGTGTGACCGTCTGTGTTTTTGTGTTTCTGTGTGTCCTGTCTGATTCTTCTCCACCTGTGTGTGTGTGTGTGTGTGTGTGTGTGTGTGTGTGTGTGTGTGTGTGTGTTTCCACATACTCATTGGAGGTTGTCTGTGTTATATATCTTCCAAAGTATTTTCATAGAATGATATAAATGTGAAGAGATAACGTTTAAAGTGCTTCATGTCTCCTCGTCTCTGCTGCAGCTCTGAGCTTTAATTCTCCTGATCACANGTGTGTAGGTGTGTGTAGGTGTGTGAGAGAAAGATCTGTGTGTGGGTTGAAGAATGAGGCTAGACAGAGCAAAGAAAGAGAAAGAAATGCAGGTGTGTGTGACCGTCTGTGTTTTTGTGTTTCTGTGTGTCCTGTCTGATTCTTCTCCACCTGTGTGTGTGTGTGTGTGTGTGTGTGTGTGTGTGTGTGTGTGTGTGTGTGTTTCCACATACTCATTGGAGGTTGTCTGTGTTATATATCTTCCAAAGTATTTTTATAGAATGATATAAATGTTAAGAGATAACGTTTAAAGTGCTTCATGTCTCCTCGTCTCTGCTGCAGCTCTGAGCTTTAATTCTCCTGATCACATTTTTTAATCCGTATAAATCAGATTATTTATTACAAACATTTTCAAAAAGTAGAAATTTAATCTGTGACTGTCTCAGATTTAACAGCTTCCTGATTCAGTTTCTGAAACTCTGCAGATTTCATCTTAACAAGCTCCAATGATGAACCATTTCACCCGGTCCAAAAGTGACCGGACCAATCAGAGAAGAGAGCTGGAGCTGCAGGCGTGATGATGTCAGCAGGAAGCACATAAACGTTTGGCGTGTGAAGCGATCTCCGTGAACGTGGCGATATTCTGCTCTTCCCCCATTCAAAATCAGATTAATGCAGTTTCTCCGTAGTGCAGATGGGTCAATGAGGTGACGTCCCCTTTTTTGTGTCTGAGTGTAATATTTCCTTCCATCATGAATTGAGTATTTCATCACATGTATTTCTTTATTCTATGAAACCTGTGTTATTTGAACACATCTTTAAACTATTAAAATATAACATGTTTTTTTGTGTTTTGGTTCCTCAAACCCCCAAAATGTCAGGTGGTGCAACCGTCCTGACAAGTATCCACAGTAATTAAACTCTAAAAATTGAATGTCAGTTATTGTAAATGGAAATTAAAAATACAGTGGCATTATTTTATGCTTCAACCTTTTTAAATAAAACATTCTTTGCAAATAAAAAGAATTTTAAAGCTGTTGAGAAATGTAANAAAACAGGAAACAGGAAACTGCATCAGCCAGAGGAGCCCAAATGACATTTGTGACCAAGTGGAAAAGTTTGTAGATTTCTCTGAAATACTGATAAAAAAGGTTTTTTCACTTCATTGGTGACTGGAACAATTTCCATGTCAGGTGGAACAACCAATGTAATAATGTGAAATGTTATTTTAACATCAAATTATTTATCTTATTCACAAATAAAAGAAATGAAACACACAAAATGAAAATGTATGAGTCACTACAGACACTTGAGAGATACTTGCCAATAATGCAAAACAAAAAAAACAAACTTTAAATCACTTGATTACCTTCTTTTACATTTTCAAAAAGGAGTGGAAGGAAGAAAAACTAATTAATTTCCCCTGTTCCAGTTTTAATTAATAATGGTCTGTTTGGCCAAACTTTTATCTATATCTCTCTCTGTGGTTAATAACCATAAACACCTCCATATACATACATGCATATACACATACCCATATATACATAAATACATATATACATATACACACATACATATACACACATATACAGATACATACCCACACATATATAACTTGCTACATGAAATAATGTCATTTTTATCCATTGAAAACAAGTTTTGAAATTTTCAAAAAGCATAAATTTAATTTTGGACCCTCAGTTCGCTCAGTGATGGTTTAATAAAAAAGTTCTGTTTGTGGAATAGACAAAAACGTGAATGTGAATCTATGGAGACGAACTGTACATCAGTGACAGGGTATGCAGCATAAACTGTGTGTGTGTGTGTGTGTGTGTGTGTGTGAGCTCCTTCCTGGGCCAGTATCAGTGGTAAGCTGTGATTCAGGCTGTGAAAACACTGATTTGGCAGCCAGAGCGTCTTCTCTGTCTCCGACTGGCTCGTCCAACAAAAATCCATCTCTTATTAACTGACGCGTTATTACAAAAGAAAGAGAGTGTGTGTGTGCGAGTGTTTGCTGAGTGTGTGTGTGTGTGTGTGTGTGTGTCCTTTAATGGAGGTGTGTTTCTGCAGCTTCCTCCTGCTCGTTAACGTGTTTCAGCTTCAGATCGATTCTTCCCTCAGTTTGTGAAATGTCAGAAACGTCAGCGGGGAAAAGGTTCGTGTGGAGGGAAACGGGGGTTTGTGTGGGTTCATACCTGAAACCATACAGGTGTGTGTGTGTGTGTGTGTGTGTGTAAATGAAGAGGGTGTGACTCATTTAAACACTGGTCGCTCCCGTATTTTCAGCTTGTCATCGTATTAGATTTTCAATATCTGGGATGATTGAGCTGTGCAGCTGCAGACGACAGCGCCGGTCTCAGCTGAACCCAACTGATTCTGATTTAATAAAAAACCTGACATCAACATCTTAAAGTGTGAGAACCAGGAGGTGTAACCGCCGCCGCCGCCGCCGCCGCGCAGAGCCGCCTTTTATCGGCTTGGTCCCAATAAAACATATCAACACAGCGTGATTAAAGGCTCTGTGTTTTTATTAGGAGCTGAATCTGACATGAACGTCACAGAGAGGAAACACCAACGCCAGCCACACTTTCACCTGTGACCCAGATAATTCAACTTCATGTTTAGGTAAAAACCCAAAGTCAGGAACCTGTGAAAGAAGCTGAAATAACAAAACTCTTTATTTAAGTTCAGATAAATTTAAATTTTACATCTAGGACGAAACTTCACGAAAATACAAGTTAATACGGCGCAGAAAATAACTTTGGAAACACAAACTTACTTCCTTCCTCCCTTCCTCCCTTCCTTCCTTCTTTCCTTCCCTCATTTGTTCTTTCCTTCCTTCCTTATTTCCTTCCTTCTTTCCTTCCTCCCTTCCTTCCTCCCTCCCTTCCTTCCTTCCTTCCTTCCTCCCTTCCCTCCTTCCTTCCTCCCTTTCTTTCCTCCTTCCTTCCTTTCTTCTTTCCTTCCTTCCTTCCTTCTTCCTTCCTTCCGTCCTTCCTTCCTTCCTTCCTCCCTCCCTCCCATCCTCCCTCCCTTCTTCCTTCCTTCCTTCCTCCCTTCCCTCCTTCCTTCCTCCCTTTCTTTCCTCCTTCCTTCCTTCCTTCCTTCCTTCCTTTCTTATTTCCTTCCTTCCTTCTTTCCCTCCATCCCTCCCTTCTTTCCTTCCTTCCTTCCTCCTTTCTTTCCTTCCTCCCTTCCTCCCTTCTTTCCTCCTTTCCTCCCTTCTTTCCTTCCTTCCTTCCTTTCCTCCCTCTCTTCCTTTCTTCCTTCCCAACAAGGTTCAGTTACTCACATTGTAAAATCTGAATCTAATAAATTGTTTGTGTCTGATTTTTAGTAAAATTGTCTTTTTATTCTCAGATTTAATTTTTTATTCCCAAGTTATTTGGAATCAAAAAGTCGTCAAAATTGGATTGAAATCTTTCGTTTTTTGCGTTTTTGGGTGAAATGTTGTCGCGTAAACGAGGCAGAGAGAGCAAAACATGCACAACTTTTGGTGCAATTAACGTCAATAAAAATCGTCTTTTGTGTTAAATAAAAGTCCGTCGGTGCGGTGGCGATTTTCCCGCCACGAAAGCTACACGTAAGAAACGGGAAAAAAATAAAGATCAAAAAGAAAATGATAGATCAACCAAAAGTCTTATTCTGTTTTTGTTCCTTTACAGCTTTTATTTACCTTTACTTGACATTTGTACTCACATTATATCGCCACCTACAGGCCTGGAGTGTGTACTACAGCGTTTTCAGTCCCTCAGTGTTTCTGTATAAAAGAGGAAACTTTCATAACTCTTGGTGCTTTTATCCGCTATCATCTGTTCTTAGTTTGGTTTTAGAACGGGGATAATCCTCCAGAATGTGTTTCTTCTTTTTTAAAACGTGTCAGATTTTAAAAATAAGCGTGTTTATGACGTGTTAATGCCATGTTTTGTTTTGGTTTGGCGTTGGCAGCCGAGCGAGCGAGCGGAGATTATGGTCGGGTTCTGTTTTCAGTCACCGTTCAAGAAGCAACACGTGGTGAAACTTTGGGAGTTGAACTTCTTTAACGTCTCAGTTCTGACTCTGTTTCCTCCTCACATGTTTTAAAAGCAGCCGCCCTCAGAGCCGGAGAATACGCCGCCGTCTCGTATCGACGTGAAGTTTTCCACCTCTCGCTCTTTTGTTCTTGCAGGTTTTTAGAGAAATAATCGCTGGTTGATTTCAGAGACGTCTTTGTTTGTGTCTTTTCATCACGTGGTCGACGGGTGAATCTGGATCGAAGGAAATCAAAAGATTTCATTAAAAGCCAGTGAGCGTGCATTTCACAACATTTCTGAGCCAAATCAAGTCCCTTTCATCGGGGAACGCGCTTCGCTTGTGGCCACATTAGAATTCAAATGGACAGTGAGCTTTTCTTCCTGAAAAATCATTAACTTCTTCGGCTCCATCGGGGCGTCGGCGACCCGTTAACCATCCTCTGACATCATCAAAGTAGAAACAGAAACGCTTTCAGCAGCTTCACAGTCTTAGAGCATTTCCTCCTCAATGTGACAAAGCTGCAAGTCTTTGTTTTCAACAGGGTTCTAGCTGCAAGACTAAAGTCACCCCATCCCTTTCTGTTGAGTTTTCATCCCAGGACAGCCTGTGATAGACAACAAGTGCTCCCTGCTTGACCTGTTTATCTTTCGTGATTTTTGTTAAACCTTTCCACAAATAAAGCAAAGTTGACGAAAAAGAGGAAACTCACAAATTCAACAAGTCAAAATTCTAAGGTTAAAGTTGTAAATTTTATATCTAAGTCAGGATTTCATTAAAAGTCTGGAGTATACGATTTATGTCATAATTTCTACGGAAACAAAGCTGAAGAATGAAGTCAGAACCCGAGAAAAACGGCTGAAGTTTTAGAAAATTTGTATTGTCTGTATTATTATAGAATCTGCAAAAGATTCTGATTTTTGGTTTGAGGAAAATCGGTCAAATATTTGAGATTTTATTTTGAACCCCATAACAAAAAGAAATCAGGATCTTTGGGACAAAAGACAGAATTTTAAAGTTAAAGTTTTCTGTGACTGTGAATTACATTTTTTTTTATTTCTGTTGAACCTTTCCACAAATAAAGCAAAGTTGACTAAAAAGAGGAAACTCACAAATTCAACAAATCATAATTCTAAGGTGAAAGTGATCAGATTCAGGAAAAAAAATCTGAAGTCTTCAATTCACGTCATAATTTATAGGAAAACAAAGCTGGAGAATTAAGGAAGAACCCTGGAAAAAGTTAGAAATTCTAGGGAAAAATCTGTAAAATAGCCAAAAGATTCCAATTTTTGGTTTGTGCAAAATGAGCCAAAATTTTGAGATTGTATTCAAAAGAAAGAAAAGAAATCAGGATCTACAATCTACAATTTCATAACCTTTTTTTAATTTCACCATAAAAAGAGCAAAGTTGATCAAAAAGAGGACACTGAGCACTGATGAAGCTGGTTTTGTTCGTACGGAGTTTCCGGACGTCGCGTGGACAGTGAGTCACCTGAGACTAAAAACTCTCTAACTCCTACGAAATTTTACCTAAAAAGCTCAAATTTAATATAAATGTAGATGAGAAGGTGTAGAAGTGATGTGGTGGATGTTTTATGTCTGACATGAAGCATCTGGAAGTTATTGATTTTTCAAAATCGGTCATAAAGAAACAAAGAGGGGAAAAAAGTGTTTCAGCTGCATGTACCCTGATGTGGACTTTAGCTTCATATAAAAACATGACATTTTCTGAATCTAGAGACTTTAATGTTTTAAAAGAGGAGAAACTGATGAACTTTGACCTTGTGTTTCTATAGTTATAAGTCTGAAACACAGTAGTTTATAGGACAGAGCTGTGTGGGATGTAAGGGGTTAAATGAATCTTCAATAACTTGAGGTATTCACGGTTAGAGTCACAGCTCTGAATGAGTATTTATCCTGGCACAAAGACGCACTCCTGCTTTAAAGACTTCTTTTTTAATCGGAGACCGGCCCACAGAAAAGCCTGCCCTTGGCGGCGACGCGCCCTCAGAACATGATGAGATTTCGAGGAAACGTTTGTAATCGAGTAACATCGGGAGCGCTGACGTGTGTCGGCTGTTTTAAATGCACACATGCACGCCAGCAGCTTTTTTGGACGCAGAAGAAACCGCGGTGAAACCCACACACTCTGACGAGCTCGAACACACTCGTTATTGGCTGGTTCATTAGGTCACGCACATGTGTTTCTCTCTGCCAGCGTTGCTCAACAGCGTTTCCACGGACTCCAGGAAGAATTGGTTTGGTTTTTTTTTTTTTTTTCAGACTCCCACATGCAGTAAACAGCAGTCAGTCTCATTGCATAAGACCTTAGAAAGTTCATCTGGTTTCCATGAAAAATTTCCAACCTCAGAATATCCTCACCTGCCAGCTCCACCGTGATGATGAAGCTTTTTCTGCTTTTTCTTGGAAACGGGTGTTTGCTCCAGAGCCAGAGCAGCGATCCTGGAATATGTGGCGTCTTATGTGTTTTAAACGATGCCGCCGCAGGAATTTACTACTTAAATTCCAGGTTAAATGGAGTTTGGAGACGTGGAGTGAAGTCAGGGCCGAGGGCAGAGGAAATCTTCTCTGCGCTCTGACAGTCACAGATATTAACGCAGCTATAGCTTCAAACCCCAATGTTACGTACGGCGTCTGAGAGCAGCTGCAAGGACAAACAGTCCACCAGCTTAAAGAGGAAAACTGCACAAAAGAGAAACCAGGAGAAGCAGACGCTGCATGAAAAGAGAAAAATATGTTTCTCTGGACTGAAGTGCTGCAGATCAAGACGATCACTTATGTAATTGATTTCCAGGTTCAAGAGCTCGACTGCTTCATTGTTTGACGTATTTATCTCCTCAGAAATGTGCTGCAATAAAATATATTTGACTAGAGTGACCATATTCTGTTTCTCTGAAAAGAGGCGAAAAATTTTCAGCCCCCCCTTTATTTTTAGGGTCTTTCTGTGCTTCTAACTCAGTTAAACAAATATTCTGAATTCCCCAGAAAAGAACACGTTACCTGGATATACTGAGAAATAGCCCAAAACACTCACAAAAAGTTGCTTTATAAATGATATATTTATTATTTTAAAGTAATTCTCCTAAACAATATAATCAGTCACATACAAATATCGTATGTTCTAGTCTTTAATAGTTATTGACTCAAGTTCTGTAGGAACACAAGTATTCAGATGTACTGACTGAAGGTCAGACACAAATCAAAAACATTCAATGTATTAATTAAAATACAGACAAAATACAGATTAAAAAATGGAACAAAAACTGAAATATTTCATGTTTTGACCAAAAATCAGACACAAACCAAAAATATTCCTTAATACCCTGATTAAAACACAGACAGAAAACACAAAAAAAGGAGTTTGAATCAGAGAATTTAAGGTTTTACGAAAAGTTTAGTGAGTTTTTTAAATGTATTAAACTGTAAATTATCAGAGTGATGAACTGAATGTTTGCAAATTTTGATCTGGACTGAAATGTTTCCATCGTTTTCAGGAGAAGAAGCTTTAAAAAAACGAGTGTGTGTTTGTGTGTGTGTGTGTGTGTGTGTGTGTTTTAACGTGTGTGTGTGTGTGTGTGTTAACGTGTGTGTTAGTGTCTCATCTTTCAGCCGTTTCCTGTTTGTTTCCTGGTGTTTACCTGAAACAGGAGACGTTTGCGTGTTCGCTTCGTTGTGTAAACGCCTGTAACAGGATCCAGGTTTCTGACGGACCGCGGGCGCATCGTGGCGTGATTTCTCACCGTGTGTCGGCTCCGACCGAGTTTATTTATTTACCTGATGCTTTGTTTGTTTGTTTGGGGCAAAGTTTAAATTCTCTTCAAACGCCGCAGCGTTCGAGGCCTGATTTAATTAGTGAAACTCAGAGAAGAAAACAGGAGAAAACACAAACTCAGAGGGAAATTCTCACAGGAGGAAACTTTTTTTTCTGCTCAACACTTTGGCGTCTTTCTTGTCCTGATGTTTTCATGACTCTAAAGAATTTCAGAAACGTCTTATTTCAACTTTTTTAAAGACAAAATGTCGTCTGATTTGGTTGAAACGAGTAAAAATAAAAATCACCCAAATTTGCTTGTCAAGTTTTCTGAAATGCAAATAATGTCTTTGAACAAGAAACTTCTTTTTTTGATCCATTTGCAGATTTTTTTTTTTTTTTTTTTTTTTTTTTTTTTTTTTTTTTTTTTTTTTTTTTTTTTTTTTTTTTTTTTTTTTTTTTTTTTTTTTTTTACTGTCATCTATTCAGACGTCGTTTTTGTCTTCAAATATCTTGAAATAAGACATTTTTCTGGACTGGTTAGTTGAATTTGGTTCATATTGAGAGTAAATTCTTACTAAAATCAGACATAAACAGTTGATTAGATTTCAGTTTTTGCAGTGATAAATATGAACAGTCGCTCATTGAACTCGTTCAGGTAAAAACACTGAAGTTCAGATTAAACAAACTGAGCTGATGCGTTGATACGTTTAGGAAAAATAATAAAGCAGAAAACAACTACAACAACGCCGCCTGAAAATTTATTTGATATTAGTTTGATTTTTCCAAATTATTTGGCGACCCCCAGAAATCATCCCACGACCCTCGTTGGGGTCACGACCCGCAGGTTGAAAACCACTGGTTTTTAAAAAAAAAAAAAAAAAATCAACTGAATCCAGCGACTTGGAGCAGAAACGTCACAGGAACAAGTTTCTGATTTAATCAGACGTCCAAGAGGATCAGAGAGAGTTTGAAATGAAAGAAAGATGAAGAAGTTGTTTGGTTTTTTTTGTTGTTTTGTTGTTTTGGTTGTTATGGTTGTTTCGGTTGTTTGGTCGTTTTGGTTGTTTCTGTTGTTTTTGTTGTTTGTTTGTTTTGGTTGTTTGGTCATTTTTGTAGTTTTAGTTGTTTATGTTGTTTGGTCATTTTGGTTGTTTTGGTCATTTTTATTATTTTTGTAGTTTGGTTGTTTTAGGTGTTTTGGTCATTTTTGTAGTTTTAGTTGTTTATCTTGTTTGGTTGTTTTGGTTGTTTGGTTGGTTGTTGTTGTTTTGGTTGTTGTGGTAGTTTTTGTAGTTTTGGCTGTTTTATTTTGTTTTTTGTTGTTCTTGTTGTTTTGGTTGTTTGGGCGTTTGGTTGTTCTGTTTGTTTTTGTTGTTTTGGTCATTTTTGTAGTTTTAGTTGTTTATCTTGTTTGGTTGTTTTGGTCGTTCTTGTTGTTTTGGTTGTTGTGGTAGTTTTTGTAGTTTTGGCTGTTTTTTTATTTTTTTTATTTTGTTGTTTGTTGTTGTTGTTGTTGTTGTGGTAGTTTGACGGTGTCTGCGATGACGAGAACAGGCTGACGTCAGGTGTTTGTGTCGAACATGGAAACGATGAGCGAGCTCCGTTATATCACAGTCACATCTGGTTTTCATGAATATTCTTCTTCTTCTTCTTCTCCGTCCTTCGAGGAATTTACAGAAACTCTCTGACTCTGCTTTTCTGTTTTTTTTTTAAACCTCTGAACGGCCTCAAACTTCCTCCAGAGTGAGAAAAGTTCAGCGTCTCTGTCTCAGCTTCAGACTTTTTTTGTTTCACAGTGATGAAATATTCACACACGTGCATTAAATTTTCAGGGTAAACTGAAAACTTAATCCTGCTGTTTCTTCAGAGCGAGCGTCCGCGGCGTGTGCCACCTCCCCGGGGTCGGTTTGTTCTCTGCTTCACCGGCACACGGCGCCGCCGACCTTTGACCACTGTTGTTGTTGTTGTTTGTGCAGAGCTTCATTCGGCTGAAGTGGTGAGAGCTCTCCAGGTAAACGGCTGATTGGCTGAGCTCTGCTCCATAAATAAACTCTACCTTCACCCCCCAGAAAAAAACAAATCACTATTTTCTGCCTCTGATTATCCAGTCATTTGTTTCAGGACCAACAGATTTTAATTTTTCGCCACTTCCTCGAGGCTCCATGTGACGTTTCTGGACAAATCGTAATGAGCTGTTCTGTGCAGTTTGGTTTTTAGAGGAGGTTCAGAAACTGTTGTGATGATCAGGTGAAAACTCGCCGTGTCCGTTTCAGACGCTTTGTAAAGATAAATCAGGAGGAGAAACAAACAGATGCACAGTTCTGCTCATAAGTTCACAAACCTCAGCAGAAGTTATGATTTCTTATCCTTTTCTCAGAGAATATAGATAACAGAAACTTCCAGAATGAGCCTGATGAAAAGTTTCCCTCCCCCAGTTCTTAACAGCGTGTATTTCCCCCTTTAACATCAATGACAGCTTGAAGTCTTTAGTGCTGGTTGTGGATGAGGGTCTTTATTTTCTCAGATGGTAAAACTGACCATTCTTCTTGGCAAAAAGCCTCCAGTTCCTGTAAATTCTTGCTCTGTCTTGCATGAACTGCAGGTTTGAGATCTTCCCAGAGTGGCTCAATGATATTGAGGTCAGGAGACTGAGATGGCCACTCCAGAACCTTCACTTTATTCTGCTGTAGCCAATGGCAGGTCCCAAATGTTGTCTTTTCATCTAAAATTTTTCACCTTATAATCTAGAAATTTTGACTTCATCTCAAAGTTGTTTTTTTTTTCCTCAATTTTTTTGTCCTTGATCTCAAATTTTGGACCTTTTCCCCTAAACTCTGAGTTTTCTGCAAATTCAGACTTTTATCTCAGAATTTTGACTTGTTTCATCCCACATTATGAACTCTCATATTTCAATTGTATATCTTATAATTTTGACTATATTATGTCAAAGTGTTTCTTTTTACCCATTTCTTATTTTTTTATCTCAAAGTTTGGATTTGTTTTCCCCAAAACTTTGACTATCTCAAGTTTTTCTTTTATCTCAAAATTTGACTTTGTTCCAGAAGTTTTGAGGCTTGTCTCTGTGCTGTTTGGCGTATTGTAAGCAGGAAACTTTGTGGCATTTGTGTAGAAATGTCTTTCTTCAGCCCATTTTTCCTCAAGTGCCTCCTTATTGTGCATCTTGAAACAGCCAGACCACATTCTTTCAGAGAGTCCTGTATTTCAGCTGAAGTTATTTGTGGCTTTTTCTTTGCATCCAGAACAATTTTCCTGTCAGTTGTAGCTGAAATGTTTGTTGGTCTACCTGACCGTGGTTTGGTTTCAACAGAATCCCTCATTTTCCACTTCTTCATTAGAGTTTGAACTCTGCTTATTGGCATCCTCAGTTCCTTGGATATCTTTTTATATCCCTTTCCTCTTTTATACAGTTGGATTCACTTTTCCTGCAGAAACTTTGACAATTCTTTTTCTTTCCTCATGACTCAGAATCCAGAAATGTCAGTGCAGCACTGGATGAAAG
>RPOG01003725.1:0-18352 GCA_008086565.1 Thalassoma bifasciatum | reverse complement strand
AAAAAAAAAAGCTTTAAAAAGATTTCATTAAAGTAATACAGCGGCTCAATGTGGGTCGTCATGACAACGGAGGTAAACAACAGCCTGGTGCTGCTGCACGCGGAGGAAAACGAAGGAGCTGCTTCCTGACATCAACTCTTCCCTGGATCCAGTGAGATCACTTTAATTTTTGATTTTTGGGCCTGGTATAGCAGAGATTTGTTGTTGATCAATCATTCTTCTTTGAACTGGTTTTCCTTTTTGGTTCCCTGTGGATTAATGGACTGATTGGTGCTTAAAGACTCTCGTGGCAGACAGATCGCTCCTGCACCGACCAACTTTGATTTAATTTAAAAGACTCTTTAAAGCCAACTATCTTTGCTGTTAACTTCTTTTTGCTTTAAAAAGGACTTTTAACTTCTTTAGGAATCATGAAGGAGCATTTTAGGGCTGTATTTTGTCTTCATTCAGTCTGGTTCTGTGCCGTCAGGTTTAAATGTCATTAAAAACCCGTCGCTGACTTATTCCTTTGCCTCTTGTAAGTGATTTGTTCAGAGTCAGAAGCTGCAGAGACGACATTCTCTGACCAATGAGTGACCGGCAGTCCGTCCACGTCACCTTAGAGGCGAGTAGAGTAGGACTGAGACGAGTCAGAGGAAAAGGGCCAAAAGAAAACACTAATAATTGAAGCTCTGAGTTTTTCTCTTTCACGTCTCAAACACAGATTTTCCTCAGATTCCTGTTTCAGGTCTTTGTCTCAGTGAATTAGTTTTTTTTTTTTATCAGCAGCAGGAGAAACTAAGTGAAATATTTAAGGTTTGAAATGTGGTGTTGAGTGTTTCCTGCGGCGCTGCGGCGTGCTGAGGTGTTTTCCTGAGCGCTGGTTAGTTCACGGTGGATGAGAGGAGGAAAAGTGTGTTTGTGTTTGTGTCGCTGACCTCCTGTTTCTCAATTTGTCTTCCCGCTTCGCCTCATTTTTCTTCTTCTCTCCTCTTTCCGCGGCGGTTTCCAAACCCAAACAGTCGGTGGATGAGATGCAGCTCCACGCCCCGCTCGCCGCTCATTATTTATTCTGCTTTCATTTTCTTTATTTAACCTTGATTTCCCCCGGTTAGCGGTGTGAGATTGAGAGGGGAGCACAGCGAGGGTCGACCACTCAGGTTCAAGCCCCGTGTGTGGGCAAACCGCTTTGCACAAGGGCCCTTCAGCAGGCGGTGAATACCTGCTCTGACCTCTGTGTGCAGCTGGCGGCGACGGCGGCGGCGAGGAGGAGGAGGAGGGGGCGCTTTGTCCTTTCTGTGGATGTTTTTTCACACAGACGGCTGCACATTTTTACAGCAGGCTGAATCATAAATAAAGTTTTAATTAAAGGAGGAAAATAAAAGTATAAGAGAGAGAGAGAGACGGAGGCAGAGTGGAGATTAAAGCGGGAGACAAACACACGGAGACGCCTCAGAAATCAATGCAATCACAGCATCGGCAATATCCGATTGATTCACACACGAATTAACAATATTCAGAATATTTCAGCCAGGAGTGATTTTAATATTTCCATGGAAACAGAGCAAAGGCAGACAGGGCGAGCACAACAGTAAACAAGATAAGGTGTGTGTGTGTGTGTGTGTGTGTGTGTGTGTGTGTTAATCGAGTATCTCAGGTTCCTCATAAGTCAGATAAGACGTCTAACGTATCCACCGCCAGATAAAAAGGTACAAACACCTGAACGTCTCAGGTAATTATGGGATATTTAGAAACGTGTTTGGATTCAGCGTCAGGTTTGTTTTTTTTAAAAACTCAGGAGATAAAATCTGATGAAAGAACTTCCTGTTCTGTTTCAAACAACCGTTTAAAGTCCAATGAGAAAACAGGACGCTTCAAGTTAGAGTTTGCATGATGCGTTTAAGTGACGCACAGAAATTAAGGAAACTCAATCACACACACAACAACCTCAAGACTTCATCATCAAAATTATGCAAAATGGAAAAAAATGGCATTGAGATAAATTCAGACACATTAAGATAATTATGATAAAAAATGTGATTGTGATTTTTCTGGCAGATACAGCGATTTCTATTCGATTCACGATTTTCTTTAAATCAAACTTTAGTGAAGTTTTTTACAATTTACAGAAACATTTACAAACTTGACAGAAAATTACATCAAACCATTGAAACATCAAAAGCTTTTACTCTAATGTGAGGATGAAAATAAAAACTGAAGGTAAGAATTGTTTCTGACTTTGAGATGAAAGTGGGAAAAAAGTCAATAACTTCAAAAATTCAAGAAATTAATTTAACATTATGTGGAAAAAGTTTAAATTTTTCTCATTTAAGGTCAAAATTTTAAGATGATAAAAAAAAGTCTATGTTTTGAAATAAAGGTAATGTTTGAGATAAAAAGTTGAAATTATGATATAAAAAGTCAAAACTCTAAGATTTAAGTCAAAATTATACGAAGTAAATACAAAATTATGGAATTAAAGGCAAAAAAAAGAAAATTTAAAAGAATATTTTTAGATAAATAGTCGAATTTTGACTTTTATCAAAACCCTGAGTCTAACACCTTTTCCTGTTATACCTAAACTGACTTTTAAAATTGTATTTTTAGTTTTAAAAACTGAAGAACAAAAAGAGCTATCTTTGACTTTTAATGATTAAAAATGATGTAGAACAAAATATTCTTAATTGCATCAAGTTAAATAAAATAAAATCAGCAACAATCTCAATGAAAAAAGTATTTTTCCAACAGTCTCTCACTCAAAGTCAGGTGTGTGTGAAACAGCTGATATAACAGATCCTGTGATAAATTTCCCACGATGTTTGAAATAGTGATTTCGATCAGAAAACCATAAATTGTTCAGCTGTACTGGGGGGTCTTTGCTGGTGCTCTCCCAGCTTTTACTTTACACCTTCACACTTTTTTAGAAAACATTTTCAACATTTGTCTCACATTTGAGCTGAATTCTTTATCTCGAGGGTCTTTGCTGATGCTTAGACCCTCTTTTTGTCATTGACTTATCTGTGAGAAAGAAGGGAGGTGTGCTCACCCTGCTTTAGGTGTTTTTTTGTAATGTTTGTTTTGTTCTGCACCCAGAGGCCTTTGCTGCTGCTCTCTCAGCCTTTTCTTTTTACATATTCTCATGAAAGAACTGGTACATTTCTAGTTTTTTGTCTTTAGTTTTAAGGATTTCATTGATTCTCTTTAAATGCAGATTTTTTTGCTGCTTTTTTGTGTTTTTGTTTGAAATGTTGTCTAATGCTGAGATTAACCTTCCTCTTGTGTTCGGGTCGCCACTGACCCGTTTTAGTTTTTAAATGCATAAAAGAATCACTTAAAATTTGTTTACTGTATCAAGGCTTTTTGACTTTGTCAGGAACGTTGATTCCAACAAAATTATTTTAAAAAAAAACAATCTCAACATTATAAAATGCCCTGATTGAAATTTTGTTGCTTGTAGTGTTAAAGTCGGTTTTGACCCGGTTATAAAAATAAGATTATAAACCAATATTTAGAGCCAAAATTGAAATCATAAGTGCACTGTCAGCCATCACAATGACAGACACCTCCTCTCCCAATCATGTGAGCTTCACTCATTTGTGTTTCCAATGCAAAAAGTTTCTCTGCAAAGACACAAAAAGTCAAACTTTTTGCCACACAATGCATCTGAAAACATGCTCACAAATCAATGTTTTGTTTTATGACCTGTTATGTGTTTCTATGTGTTTATATTAAAGTTCTATTGCTGGCAAAATATATATTTTTGCATTTTTTTGAAAAATATATGTATGAGTCCAAACTGACCCTAACACCATAGATGTTACTATAGTTGCTAATTTTAAAATGAAAAAATAAATTGAGCAAATTTATTTCAGAGATGTGTTCTATACCCCTCAATAATAGTCAGGTAACACAAAAACCTTTGGTTTATTTATAGGATTCTCTTTAGGTTATTTTTTCTGCTTTTTATTGAAATCAAGAGGTTTACTGCTAAACATTGGGCCCTGAGACCAACACCAAAAATATGAAACCCAATATTTTCATGGATAAGGAGCCTTACAAGGAAACCAAGAGATAACAAAAAAAACTGGATCATATGTTTTGTTTTTAGTGTATTTTAAAGCTTATTTAANCAGGTAACACAAAAACCTTTGGTTTATTTATAGGATTCTCTTTAGGTTATTTTTTCTGCTTTTTATTGAAATCAAGAGGTTTACTGCTAAACATTGGGCCCTGAGACCAACACCAAAAATATGAAACCCAATATTTTCATGGATAAGGAGCCTTACAAGGAAACCAAGAGATAACAAAAAAAACTGGATCATATGTTTTGTTTTTAGTGTATTTTAAAGCTTATTTAAGATACAGGGGAAGGTAACAGAAAGCTACCACAGGAGGAGGGTTAATGTTGCGTTGTAAGATCCTCAGTATCCATCTGAGCTCAGGATTGTGCTCTCACACTGATTCTCTGCCCACAAAGTGCCCACTGAGACTGAGAGGAAGACACCTCTCTGACTCTGAAGCAGAGCGCTGCTGAAATCAGCTCCAACAACAACAGGTTTATATTTATCCGCAGCGTTTATCTGAGCGGCCTGACCTGGATATTGATTGATTCAAACAGGAAGTAGCACGCTTCGCTCTCCAGAAGCTTCGGCGGTGGCGTGAAACATACGAGCCGTGAAAGTCCTGACAAACACTCTCCGCGTTAAACAATGAGCGTTTGTGGAAAACAATCAGAGCTTTCAGATTTATGTCAGTAAGCGGCTCAAGCTGCTGGATCCTGTTTAAATTTATCCGGCGAAGATTATCGATGCCTGTCACAGCTGCTGCAAACTCTGACAGGTGACGTGTTTGGACTTTAACGACCTTTCCTGAACCCGTTAAAGAGGCGTCTTTGTTTCAGCGAGGAGAGGAAACAGTGGTGTCAGAGAGTAAATGTGGTCTGCAGCAGAGCGCTGTGACTGATAAGAGTTTATTAAAAGTCTTTTCTGCGGCGTCTGGAGGTTTTCTCCCTCCTCAGCTGGACTCCCCTCCTCAGAAATGTTTCTTGGCAGCCGGTAAAGAGCATCAGTGGCAGCTCGTGACAGTAAAACCCTCCACACAAACCAACGCTAATGGAATTCGCTTCCACGGCGGCGAGGTGGCCCGTCCCGCCTTTTCAGAGGAGCAGAGGACGCCTTTCTGCTCCCCGCGCTCAGGAATGCGATTCACCCCCAGCCGCGCTTTTATACGCACCACAACCAGCTCTGGACGGTTATTTACATTTACATTTGCATTGGACTCGCTGTGAGAGAGAGAGAGAGAGAGAGAGAGAGACAGTTTCATTCGATCCAGAGGAATAATTCACTTCAAATAAAGGAAAACTTGGCCCTGACTTCACACAAAAAACAAATAAAAACTGATAATTGTATAATCACTGCAGGTCTGTGCTGATGCTCCTCCTGCCTCAACTTTTTTTGAACACAAAGAAAAGAGACCTGCAGCGTTTTTGTGCTCACTTATGTTCTCTGTGTTTTTTAGCCTGGTGCGCTTTTTTTAGTGTTCTCCTTTGCTTAACACTTTAACTGTATTTNTTTTTTTTTTTAAGGAAACGTCTTCGCAGATGTGTTTGTGCTCTGAAATGTTGCCAAACCCCAAAAGTCTGGATTGAATCTTCATTCAAACATAAAGATGTTTTTGCGCAGACTCCAACAAAGCAAAGGTTCCACGCTGAAGGTTTTGGGATTAAACACGTCCAAGTCGCTCGCTCGTGTTTGGGCGTCTCATTGTTGTTTCCCAGAAGTGATTGCAGCTCAGCACCTGTTTCTCAAGGTTCCTTCAGAAGGACGACTTCCACAGAGAGCGACGATGTTCGCACCAAAGTCTTCACTTAAAGCTCTTTGTCTGCAACTTTTCAGGCCCAGGAGTTCAAGTTCGCTGTTTTCAGTCGTTCGCTGTTAAAACCTTTCTGTGAGTTTCCAGTTGGAAATGTCAGAGGGAAACAGTGCAGGAGCTCAAATAAAGAAATATAATAAGATATATTACTGCTGCAGACAGATAACAACTGCTGCTGCTGCCGCCAGGTGAGTGAGAGTAAAATGTATAATTTAGTGTTTTTTTGTCTTGTGAGCCGCATGAATAATGAGGAAATCCTATTTGTGCAGCGAGATGTAGAGGTGACAGTTAACAGTCATGATTATTGGTTTCAAATGACACAAAAACTCAATATTGTGACAATTTAAACTGCAGCCGGGAAATGTTTTAAAACAACACATGCCAGGATAAATAAGGAGCTCTGGGTAACCTGGTGGCTGTGCAGCTTTGTGATTTTCCTGCTCTGACTCTGGAATAACTCAGGAATAATCTCTGCGCCGCCGCCGTGAACCGCCACCGCCGCCACCGGCTGAGCTTATCCTGCAAAGAGGACGGAGACGGTTAAAAAACAGTTAAAGAGTCTCGATTAAAAACTGTTATTAAAATCTACTGTTTGACTGGACTGACACCACATAGCTGACAGAACATCAGCTAATTTAACTCTTTCCCCGCCAGCGCTCTGATGATTAGTCGCCAGCCAGCGCCAGCGTTTTTGATCATTCTGACTCATCTTTGAAGGCCCATATAAAATGTTGTGTTTGGTTTCTGTGGATGTTGAATACATACAAAGAAAGAGGAGGGTTTCAGCTTTTAAATTCAGAAAACAGATTTATTTCATCTCCGTTAGTTTTTGAGTTATCACCATTTGTATATCGACCATTTTCTAGAAAAAGCAACATTCCAGACGTGGGAAAAAACTGATTCAATATTTACATTTTTGACCCTGTATGATTTACAAATATAAACACTGTATTTAGAATGATATAACAATAAACAATAACAATAATAATAACAAATATCAGAGCGAAGACATCCCAACATTACTCAAAACGTTTGACATAACTTTACACATCTCCTAAAGCAAACGATCTTTTGTCAAATTCAGACTCACAAAAATCAATTCTGATTGATCATCATATCAGTTTAGTCCTTTTTTTCACAAACATGTTCATGTTGATCATTTTAGCACAATCAAATGAACAGAACATCATATGTCTTTCATTTCCCCGCCTGTGTTGTGTCCGTCGTCTGCCCCATCCTTGTAACTCTCTTTTATCAGGCTGCTCTAAAAAGTCTATTAGGACCCTTCAGTTAGTTCAGAACGCTGCAGCTCGGGTATTGACTGGAACCAGGAGGAGAGAACACATTTCTCCAGTATTGGCCTCTCTACACTGGTTACCTGTAAAATCTAGAATAGAATTTAAAATTCTCCTCCTGACCTATAAAGCCCTCAATAACATTGGGCCGTCCTATCTTAGACAGCTTATAGTTCCATATTACCCGTCTAGATCACTGCGCTCTCAGCATGCAGGCCTGCTGACTGTGCCTGTGCTCTCTAAAAGTAGTATGGGAGGTTGAGCCTTTAGTTATCAGGCTCCTCTTCTCTGGAACAACTTACCAGTCGAGGTCCGGGGGGCGGACACCCTCTCTATTTTTAGTAGTAGACTTAAAACTTTCCTTTTTGATAAAGTTTATAGTTAGGGCTGGATCAGGCCTGAACCAGCTCTTAGTTATGCTGCTATAGGTTTAGACTGTCGGGGGGAAACTGACACACGAGGCTTCTGTTTCCCTTTCTCCTCTATCGATCAGTCTAACTTTTATCTTAATGCACTATTATAGTTATTACCCATGATCCTCTGGGAGTCTCTGAGCTTGTTTGTAGGTTCATCTGGATTGTTGCTGTGGATCTACCAGCTGATGTGGGACGACCTGACTCCAGCTGCTGTGGCTTTGACAGTTCTCCAGTTTTTCTTCTCTCTCTCTCTCTCTCTCTCTCTCTCTCTCTCTGTCTAACATGAGTCTGGTTCTGTCTGAGGTTTCTGCCGTTAAAGGGAAGTTTTTCCTCTCCACTGTAACTTTCTAAAAGCTGCTGCAAAGTGCTTCACTCATGGTGGATCAAGATGAGATAACACTCCGTATCCTGTCTTGATGTTGGGTCTCTGTTAATAAAATAACTAAATACTCGAACATTAACAGGTATCAACCTGCTAATGTTTTGTTAAGTGTCTTGAGATAACGTTTGTTATGATTTGGCGCTATATAAATAAAGATTGATTGATTGATTGATTGATTGATTGAAAGGTTGGGAACCACAGCTGCAGACCCCAGTGTAGCGTGCTCTCCCTGCCTGAAACAGTTGAATCACCTGTAGGTGGCGCTGTGAGCGTTTCTCTGTGTTTGTTTTGGTTTCTGGACGGCGGCGGCGGCGCAGTGACCTATATACGGCTGAATGTAAGTCTGTGTCGCTCTCTCAGGCTTATAGCAGCTCACGGCGGCAGCAGCGATGGCGATGGCGAGTGAGCTGAGGACACACACACACGTGAAGAAACACACACACACACACACACACACACACGTGAAGAAACACACACACACACACACACACACACACGTTCACATACGTTCACACACGCGTTCGCTCTGAGAGGACGCCACGTGATTCTGAGGACACGGAGATACACCAGAGGAAAACGCCAAATGTGACATCACACACGGAGACGACACACACACACACACACACACACACACTCAGAGTCATCCATGTTTTATTGACCCTCTCTCTCTCTCTCCTCTGTTTCTCCTCCTGTGACCTCTCATCCCTCCTTCCTCTCCTCCTCCTCCTCCTCTCTCTCTTCTCTTCTTCTCCTCTTTTTCTCCTTTTTTCATCCCCTCACTCCCTCTCCTCTTTTTCCTCTCACTCCTTCAACTCCCTCATATTCTCAGTTTTGTGTCTTCACCTCCTTTTTCTCTCCTTTCATTTCTCTCCTTTTCTGGCCTCCTCCATCTCTCCTCTTTTCCTTCTTCCTTCCTCTCTCCTTACTCATCCCTTCTTTCGTTTCTCTCCTCCTCCGGCCTCCCTCATCTCTCTCCTTTTCTTCATCCCTCCTTATCTCCCCTTCTCTCTTTTCTCTCCCTCCTTTTTCCCTCTTTACTCAGTTTTATGTCCTCATCTCCTTTTTCTCTCTCCTTACTCATCCCTCCTTCCTCTCCTCCTCTCTCTCTTCCTTCGTGGCCTTTTCTTACTCCTCTTCTCCTTTTATCTCTCTCTCTCCCCTCTTTCCTCCTACTCCTTCTCCTTCTTCTCCCTCATAAAATCAGTTTTTTTGTCCACACCTCCTTTTTCTCTCCTTTCGTTTCTCTCCTTTTCTGGCCTCCTCCATCTCTCCTCTTTTCCTTCATCCCTCTTTATCTCCCCTTCTCTCTTTTCTCTCCCTCTTTTTTTCCTCTTTACTCAGTTTTATGTCCTCATCTCCTTTTTCTCTCTCCTTACTCATCCCTCCTTTCTTTTCTCCCCCTCCTCTCTCCTTTTCTTCATCCCTCTTTATCTCCTCTTCTCTCTCTCTCTCTCCTCCTCATCCCTCCTTTTTTGGTTCTCCCTTTCTTAAACACTTTTCACTCTTTCTTCTCCTCACGTCTCCTCTTCACCTCCCTGTTTCTCTCCCCCTTTTCTCTATTCATCCCTCCTTCCTCATTATTCCTCCCCTGGTGTTATTTCTCTCCTTCCCTTACTCACACCTTCCTCCTCTTCTCCTTTTTCCTCCTCTTTTTCCTCCATCCATCCTCTTCCTCCCTTCTCTCCCTCTTTTCTCTCACCCGTCTCCTCTCCACTTTCTTTACTCCCTGTCTTACTCCCTCCTTACTCCTTTTTCTCATTCTTCATGTTTTTATTTCACCTCTCTCTCTTTTCTCCTCACCCGTCTTTTCCTCAGACTCTCCCTCTCTTTTCCTCCCCATCTCTCCATCTTTCCTCACCTGTCTCCCCACCTTCCTCCCCCATCCCTTATTCATCCCACCTCCCTCTTTATCTCCTCCCTCTTTCTTTTATCCCTCCATCCCTCCCTCTCAGTTTTCCTCACCCGTCTCCCCTCCCTCCTCCCTTTTCCCTTATTCATCCCTCCCTCCCCATTATTCCTCCCCTGGTGTTTTTTCCTCTCTCTTCTTCCCTTACTCACACCTTCCTCCCTTCTCTCCTCTTTTTTCCTACTGTTTCCTCCATCCATCCTCTTCCTCTCACCTCCTTTCCTCCCTTCTCTCCCTCTTTTTTCTCACCCGTCTCCTCTCCACTTTCTTTACTCCATCTCTTACTCACACCTTCCTCCCCCATCCCTTATTCATCCCACCTCCCTCTTTCTTTTATCCCTCCATCCTTCCCTCTCAGTTTTCCTCACCCTCTCCTCCCTCCCACTGATTCTTATTCCTCTCCTCCTCCTCCTCACCCGTCTCCCCTCCCTCCTCCCTTATCCCTTATTCATCCCTCCTTCCCCATTATTCCTCCCCTTTCTCTCCTTCCCTTACTCACACCTTCTCTCCTCTTCTCCTTTTTCCTCCATCAATCCTCTTCCTCCCGTCTCTCCCTCTTTTTTCTCACCCGTCTCCTCTCCACTTTCTTTATTCCCTCTCTTACTCCCACCTTCCTCCTTCCTCCTTTTTCCTCAGACTCTCCCGCTCTTTTTCTCCCCATCTCTCCATCTTTCCTCACCCATCTCTCCTCCTTTCTCCTCCATCCCTTATTCATCCCACCTCCCTCTTTATCTCCTCTCTCCTTCTTTTATCCCTCCATCCCTCCCTCTCAGTTTTCCTCACCTGTCTCCCCTCCCTCCTCCCTTATCCCTTATTCATCCCTCCTTCCTCATTATTCCTCCACTGGTGTTATTTCTCTCCTCCCCTTACTCACACCTTCCTCCTTTCTCTCCTCTTCTCCTCTTTTTTCCTCCTGTTTTCCTCCATCCATCCTCTTCCTCTCACCTCCTTTCCTCCCTTCTCTCCCTCTTTTTTCTCACCCGTCTCCTCTCCACTTTCTTTACTCCCACCTTCCTCCTTCCTCCTTTTTCCTCAGACTCTCCCTCTCTTTTACGCCCCATCTCTCCATCTTTCCTCACCCGTCTCCCCTCCTTCCTCCCCCATCTCTTATTCATCCCACCTCCCTCTTTCTTTTATCCCTCCATCCTTCCCTCTCATTTTTCCTCACCCTCTCCTCCCTCCTCCTGATTCTCATTCCTCTCGTTCTCCTCCTCCTCACCTGTCTCCCCTCCTCCTCCCTTATCTCTTATTCATCCCTCCTTCCTCATTACCCCCCCTGATATTTAATTCCTCTCCTTCTCTCTTTTCTCCTCCCCCCTGCTCCTCCTCACCTCCGCCTCACCTCTCCCTGACCTTCCTCTCCTCTCTCCTCTCCCTCCACCTGTTCCTCTCTCCCCCTGACCTCCTCCTCCTCCTCCTCCTCTCTCTCTCCTCTCTGGTGTCACCTCCTCTCTCTCTCCCCCCTCTCTCTCTCCCCCCCTCCTCCCCCCCTCCCTTCCTAATTAGCACCTGAGCATACAGGCCTGGTTAATATTCGGCGGCGCGGCGCTGCTGTGACGGCAGAAGGGCACCTCGCCGTCTCTCTCCTGCGCTGCTGTTGCCATGGTGACGCCATGGAAATGAAGCACCGCTCTCCCTCCCTCCCTCCCTCCCTCCCCCTCTCTCTCCTCTCTTTCCTAATTTTTNGAGTCTACTCTAAACCTGCTCTACGCTCTGGTCAGAGTCTACTCTAAACCTGCTCTACGCTCTGGTCAGAGTCTACTCTAAACCAGCTCTACGCTCTGGTCAGAGTCTACTCTAAACCTGCTCTACGCTCTGGTCAGAGTCTACTCTAAACCTGCTCTACGCTCTGGTCAGAGTCTACTCTAAACCTGCTCTACGCTCTGGTCAGAGTCTACTCTAAACCTGCTCTATGCTCTGGTCAGAGTCTACTCTAAACCTGCTCTACGCTCTGGTCAGAGTCTACTCTAAACCTGCTCTACGCTCTGGTCAGAGTCTACTCTAAAGTCTACTCTAATCCTGCTCTACGCTCTGGTCAAAGTCTACTCTAAACCTGCTCTACGCTCTGGTCAGAGTCTACTCTAAACCTGCTCTACGTTTGTTTTGAAAAGTGGGGGGGACAATAACTATTTGCAGAATGATTTCTGAGAGGTTCTGGGGATGATGATTCCTTAAAGTAAGGTTTTATTAAAATGCATCTACCCTCCTGTTTGTAGTGGATCAGTTTCAGCTGAGACTCTGATAGTTCATAATAAATGTGAAGCAGATGTTTTTAATCCCTGTGCAAAGCGACCACAGTTCCTCTGATTATAATCTGGTCTGAGTATCTTTTTAATTTCAGGTGGTTATGTTCTTTTCCTGATAATTTTCTGTTCAAAAATGCTTCAGACAGCGTTGGATTTCTAAACAAAGGTTTTTAACAGCTCTTTGGAGTTGAAGGAGACTCTACGCGCCCCTATGTCATCAGTAAACAGGATATAAACAGTGGTGATTACTCTGAGACTGTAAAGGAAGCTCAGCTTCCCCTGAAACAGAAGAATAAAGTGGTGAACTATTTACCGCTGTGTGAACATTTCACTGACTAATTGTGCGTAAGAACGCGTTCATCTTTAGCTCAGAATTAACGATTTATCACAGGAAACAGACACGACTACGTTTTTATTTATTCCTGCAGCTCCAGAGCTTTCAGACGCTGAGCTTCTACAGAATTTAATGCGGAAGCAGGAAGTGGTTTGTTCCACTGTGCAAACTGGACGGTCATTGGATAAACACTGAGCTTTGTCCCGCCCATCAGCTCAGCTTCTATGGGGGTCTATGGGGCAGTGGGCGGGGCCTGACACTCGGCTTCTGCATGATGATTGGATGATCTGTCTGAGGTGAATCCCTTTTTGAGTGACAGCAAAATGAACGAATCAGTGATCTTAAAGTATAAACTTCCACCAGATTGAAGTTTGACATTCTGTTGTTCTGAACTGATGCAGAGACTTTACTGAGCCCCAGAGACTTTGGGTGAATTCCAATTCCTGTCTTAACCCTCGATCTCTAAATGCTCCTGAAGTGTAAGTTCTGTCCTGATTCTCAGAAAGTTGAGGTTGAGGGTTAAGTTTGAGGCTGTTTCTCCCTCAATACTGAGATTCTCCGACACCACCCTTGGGACTAAGGGACACCCAGAATGCATTGCGTATTTTCAGTAAATAAACATGGCGTCCAAAGCGGCAGAGAAGGCGAGCTACAAATATAGTATTTTCTTTGTTAATGGAGATATAAATATTACAAAAACCATTGTATTATCTTAGTTTAGACCCATTTTATGGATTATTTACCTCGTTGTTGCATCACATTTATTTTTATTTTACGATCTTTTGTCAATAGCGTCCGGTGCGGACAAACCATGTTGCTGTTGTTTAAGTTAGTTAACATTACAAAATGGTCATTTTTCTCAGTGGTAATGTAATTGTTTATCAAGATAACAGCCTATATAACATGGTTGTGCCGATAATGGTATAAGATGACCGGGCTGATGTCATCTCCTGTAGCTGCAGAGTTATGTAACGATAGTTATAGCTGGTGTTTACCTTTCAATAAACTATGGTTTGCTGTGACAGCTGAATATGTCCGTGGTTGTGTTATTTATACAGATGTTTTTTTGATAACGCTAACCGAAGGAATAACTGACAGACAGTCCACAACAATTTCATTTGCATTTAAGGGGTGTCCCATTTCTAAGTCACAAGATAAACCTGAACACTTGGTTTTGAGGGCGACTAAGACTGAGGGTTAAGAAAGGAATTGGAATTGGGACTTTATCTTTGTTAAAAACGTCTAGAAACAGACGGAGCTCAGGCTGTGAGAATATGTGGCTGCAGAGGAAGCTGGTATAAGTGCTCAGTGCTGACACGTTTTGAGTGTGTATGAAGGGTTAGTTACACATGAGGGGGCAAACTGACGTCAGTGGGGGGGACACGTCCCACCCGTCCCCCCCTAAACTGACGCCTATGGTTCCACGCTTTGCTCCAAACTTACTCCACATTTCCTCCAAACACTCGCTCTACGCTCCCACGTTGCTCCACCCTCTCTCTCCACTCCTGCTCTAAGCTTCCCGCTCGCTCCAAGTTCACTCCAAGCTCGTTAAACGTTTGCTCCAAGCTCTGAGAAACAAAAAGTCACAGAGGAGAGTTTTCATTTTGGTGATTTTTCTGTTTTGAATTTTAGTTTTTGTGTTTAACTCTGTGAAATAACTGAAGAGTGAATTTTAATGACTTTAAACTTTGTGTGTGTGTGTGTTTCCTATTTTGCAGTCTGGACTCTGTGCAGCACATTCAGCCTCCAAAACAAACTTTAAACTTCTTAGAGGAGTTTAACACCAGAGCAGCTTCTTTCTCAGTTTGCGCCCGTTTCTCTCTGACTGGTGCATTTTTGCATTTTTGTGTCGTTTCCTGCAGCGTCCTTCTCTCTCAAACTTCCTCTCCTCTCGCCTCGTCTCTCCTCTCTCTCCTCTCTCTGCGCGTCGACTTCTATTTTTTCAAATGTCAACAAAATCACAGCTGAAATGAAAGCTAAGTGAGAATGAAATTAAAGTGACACCCAGGCATCATCGCGCCGTAATCCGACACCGGCGGCAGATTCATAATGTCAGGTGTAGATAATGCGGCGGCTGATTGTGAGGGCGGAACAATCCGGCGTTCTGAAGGAAAGTTGGCATTAAAAAATCACAATATTTCCACAATGAGGGGTTTGTTTTTGAGCGAGGAGGAACCGAAGCTGTGACACAGAAGGAAACTGCAGCTTTTTTCTCACGGCTGCAGGAAACAAAAAAACAAAACACTGAAGATGAGGAGAAGAAGGTGTTAAAGTTTGAAAGCAGAAAGGTGCTGCTCGTTTATTCTGGTTATTACGGTAAATTATGAAGATAATGAAGCGCGTGTTTGAAAAGTGGCTCAGTGATGTGAGATCAGGCGTTAATTCTCCGACATGAGTGATGGATGTCGGCGCCGCACGCTCGACCTTGAGACACTCGAGTTCAGCCGACTCATCTTCCGCAGGACTCTGAGAGAAACGCTCCAATTATGGCGCCGAGCGGCGGCGGTAGCGGCGGCGGCTTCAGAGCGTCTCAAGGTTTCTGCCAGCTTTGTTCCCGCCGCTCGCTCTGCTCCCAGAATCCTTCAGTCACTTCACTCCGCTCATGTTCAGCACTTCACATTATCTAATGCTGCAAACACTCAACAGGGGTTCACAACCTGCGGCTCCGGGGCCCAAAAAGGGCCGCCACAGAGTCTGAAGGGGGTCCAACAGGAAGTGAACAGAGTTTCAAACCTGAACTTTGTAGAAGAAGAATCACAAGATCAAACTTTATCAGATTTTTAAGATTCAAGATTCAAAAAAAGAGAAATTAAAGTTAAATTTACCGTCCAGATTTTTTTGTTTCTCCAAGTTCGTGAAGATGTTTCCAACATATTCACAAATATTTAACAATCATTTGTGTAATATTTGGTATAATAGATCTAATTTCAGTAAAAAAAATATACCTCTTTTTTAGTAGAAAATAACAGTTCCTTTTTCACTGAAGTTATTCTCTACAGAAGAGGTTAAAAAAAGAAAAGGTCCAATGATTATTTTTTTAAAATTCTTCTAAGAAAAAGACAAAATTCTGACATTTAAGTCAGAATTCTGGGAAAAAGTGGGAGGAACTTGATAAAAAAAATTATTAGGCCTTTTTTTTCAGTGAGGGATGTAATTCAGCATTTCAACATACAGCATTTCCTGAAATGAAATGCAGGCCCTCTCTTTCTTGTTCACTTTCAAATTCACTGTAGCTGAAGGGAAACCTGCTTGTTTACGCACAGATTTCAAGAATCCATTGATGTTTGAATTGTAGAGAAAGTTGATAAATTGGACCTAGTGCTTGTGGCGCTCTGAGGGCTCAGCATTTTTCCAGGTGCATGATTTTTTTTGGTTTGAGTTTGATCAGTTTACATCTGGCAGGTACCTTGGACAGACTCTAACTGGGTCCAGATCCTTTTTTATGGTCACCACAGGGTTTTCCTACAAGGAAATATAAGAATGTTGAAATGTGTAGCTCAGCATTTCAACTTAAGCGTTTGCTGAAATGAAATGCGGAACCGCTTTCTTGTTTACTGTAAAATTCACTGTAGCTGAAGGGAAACCTGCTTGTTTACACACAGATTTCAAAAATCCATTGGTGTTTAAATAGTAGAGAAAGTTGATAAATCAGACTTAGTGCTTGTTGTGCTCTGAGGGTTTCAGCATTTTTCCCCGTGCGTGATTTTTTGGTTTGAGTTTGATTAGTTTGTGTCTGGCAGGTCCTCGAGCGTTTGGCTTGGATGGACTCTAACTGGGTCCAGATCCTTTTTTATGGTCACCACAGGGTTTTCCTGCAAGGAAATGTAAGAATGTTGAAATGTGGAGCTCAGCATTTCAACTTAAGCGTTTGCTGAAATTAAATGCAGGCCCTCTTTCTTGTTAACTGAAAAATTCACTGTCGCTGAAAGAAAACCTGCTTGTATTCACACAAATTTCAAGAATCTATTGATGTTTGAATTGTAGAGAAAGTTGATAAATTGGACTTAGTGCTTGTGGCGCTCTGAGGGGCTCAGCATTTCTCCCGGTGCGTTAACTTTTATTCAGGGTTTGATCAGTTTACGTCTGTCAGGTATCTTTGACAGACTCTAACTGGGTCCAGATCCTTTTTTATGGTCAACTTGGGGTTTTCCTGCAAGGAAACGTTAGAATTTTGAAATGTGGAGCTCAGCATTTCAGCTATAGCGTTTGCTGAAATGAAATGCGGAACCGCTTTCTTGTTTACTGAAAAATTCACTGTAGCTGAAGGGAAACCTGCTTGTTTACACACAGATTTCAAGAATCCATTGATGTTGAATTGTAGAGAAAGTTAATAAATTAGACCTAGTGCTTGTCGTGCTCTCAAGGAAATGTAAGAATGTTGAAATGCAAAGCTCAGCATTTCATTCATTTGCTGAAAGGAAATGCGGCTCCTCCTCTAGTTCACTTTAAAGTCTGATAAATCATCATCTCCCTGTGATAAACTGTCTCTTTGAGTATGAAACAGACTCTGAGGACAGATTATGTTCAGGAGGTTTTTAAGTTTCATGTCAGTAAATACAAACACGGCGGCGGTTATGTAACATTTGATGGGTGCATCTCTTTGTTGCATAAAGAAGTTGCAATTTTTTATGCACCAAAGATGCTCCTCTAGATAAACTTGCTCCCTGGCAGATGCGCTCCCTGCTTGATGCACCCTTTGACTGATGCGCTTCCTAGTTTGTGCACTTCTTGATAGATATGCTCTCTGGTTGATGCACTTTTTTGAGTACTGTGCTTTCTGATGGGCAAAATTTTTTAGTTGCACTTCTTTGTTTGTGCGCCTCTTGATTGATTATCTCCCTGGTTGATGCACTTTGAATGATGCGCTTCCACGATTTATGTGGTCTCTGGATGATGCACTTTTTTCTGGAAATGTGCATTTTTTAGGTTGCACTTCTTTGTTTGTGTGCTTCTTGATTAATGCGCTCCCTTTAACTGATGTGCTTCCTAGTTTATGCACTTCTTGATAGATGTGCTCTCTGGATGATGAACTTTTTTGAGTAATGAGCTTTCTGATGAGTGAAAATTTTGTTGCACCTCTTTGTTTGTGCGCCTCTTGATTGATTGTCTCCCTGGTTGATGCACTTTGACTGATGCGCTTCCAAGATTAATATGGTCTCTGGATGATGCACTTTTTTCTGGTAATGTGCATTTTTTAGGTTGTTTGCTTCTTGATTAATGCGCTCCCTTTGACTGATGCGCTTCCTAGTTTATGCACTTCTTGATAGATGTGCTCTCTGGACGATGCACTCTTTTGAGTAATGAGCTTTCTGATGAGTGAAAATTTTGTTGCACTTCTTTGTTTGTGCGCCTCTTGATTGATGCACTTCCTGGTTGATGTTTCTCTAGTTTATGCACTTCCTGGTTAATGCACTTATTGATTGATTCACTCTTTAATAAATGTGCTCTTTGGATGATGCACTTTTTAAAGTAATTTTCTTTCTGATGAGTGCAATTTTTTTGCATTTGCTGAAAGGAAATGTAAGAATGTTGAAATGCAAAGCTCAGCATTTCATGCATTTGCTGAAAGGAAATGCGGCTCCTCCTCTAGTTCACTTTAAAGTCTGATAAATCATCATCTCACTGTGATAAACTGTCTCTTTGAGTATGAAACAGACTCTGAGGACAGATTATGTTCAGGAGGTTTTTAAGTTTCATGTCAGTAAATACAAACACAGTGGCGGTGGCGGCGGTGGCGGCGGTGGCGGCGGCGGCGTTGGTGAAATATTCAGGCCTCTCTCGCTCCTATAAAGGGGCCAGCTATAATAACCTGAGGTAAAACTGCTGCTGACGTCCTGCCGGTGCGTTTCACAGAACACTTATATAACAGCAGTGAGATTTGGATCTCTATAAGCTTAAGAGGAAGCTGCTGCTGCTGGAAATA
>RPOG01003724.1:0-57393 GCA_008086565.1 Thalassoma bifasciatum | reverse complement strand
TCCTCCTCCTCCTCCTCCTCCTCCTCTCTCTCACCTTGTTGTCTCCACACTTGGTTCCTTCGTTCACCATCCCTGGATCAGGAACGTCTGATCCCAACATGAAGTCGACGCCGTAACATTTGGCCCCGGCGATCGGCGTGCTGATGATCGAGGGTTCGATGCCGAAAACCGTCACCGCCTGGACGTTGGAGCACTGCAGCTTCCCGCACTGAGCGTTTCTGAGGAGACGGACACACAACGAGACAAAAGATGACGTCAAATCACATCCTGCAGTTTTCTGCTCTTCCTCAGGTCCTATCTGTCATGGAATTTTCCTAATTCCTTATTATTCTACACAATTATTACTTTAATTTCCTCTGTATGTCTCAAACATAGTCACAGCCCTGTATTTGGCCTTAGATACACATATTCCTGTATTCTTCCATAGTGAGGACTGTTTCTCTTGTATCAGGATGAGAGGAACATCCTAAGCTGAACTCATTGGTCTCCTAAATAGACATAACAACCTTCAGAAATGATAAATACTGAACACACAGAGAGGTCTGGCAGAATTGACTCTGCACTACACTGCGCATCCAAGTGTACTGTCTGTCTCTTCTCCTCGATCGAGCTACATAAACCTTTTCAACTTAAGTCATCTGAGTCTCCTGAGTTTTCTTTCTCAAGTGGTCAAGCTTCCAGAAAATTCCTCAACACTATCCTTTCAAATTAAAAGCGTAAGAATCTGGGACTACTCGGCCTGGCCAAAAAAAAAAAAGGTCACACAGACTAATATTTCTTGGCCCGTCATTAGCTTTGATTACGCATTCACTGTGGCATTGTTTCCATAAGCTTCTGCAATGTCACAGATTTATTTCCATCCAGTGTGTCATTAATTTTTCACCAAGATCTTGCATTGATGATGGTAGAGTCAAACCGTAATTCTTTTTTTTCTCATAAAAGTTATTTTTTATCTATCTTAGAAATTTGACTTTTTTCCCTATACTTTTGACTTTGGTTCAAAAAATTAATTTTTTTCCTTTTTTCCCATAATTTTGACTTTGATTTAAAATTTTGACTTTATTTCTAAATTTTGACATTCTGTTTCATAACTTTGAAACTATTACTATAATCAAATTTTCCCTTTTTTTTTTTGGAAGTTGTCTTAAAAATTTTGACTTTAATCTTCAAATTTTATATTTTTTTCCCCATAATTTTGACATTGATCCCTTTATCTCAACATTTTGACAATTTATCTTCAAATTTTTGCCTTTTTGTCCTTGTATTTTCAACTTTCCTTGGCACAAATTTACTTCATAATCTCAAAAATTAACTTAATTCTCTCAAAATAAAGACTTTTTTTTCTTATAAATTTGACTTTGTCATTAAGTTTTGACTTCATCTCTGAATCTTTGACTTTTTTCCCTAAAGAACAAAAATTATTCATGAATTAATTAACAGTTGTTTGGAAAAACAATTCATGTTAGATGTTTTTTTTTTTATTTGAGATTTTTTTTTCTTGAATAGTTTTTGTTGTTTAGTGAAGTGTTTTCTGCATGTGACCTACAGGGCCACCGTAGACCGCTGCACAGAGTCTTCTCCAGAACACTTCAAAGATTCTCAATGGGGTTAAGGTGAAAAATATGTCTCATGCTCCCTGAACCACTCGTTTACTATTTGAGCCCGATGAATCCTGGCATTGTCATTTTGGAATATGCCCGTGCCATCAGGGAAGAAAAACTCCATTGATGGAATAACCTGGTCATTCAGTATATTCAGGTAGTCAGCTGACCTCATTCTTAACATAATGTTGCTGAACCTGAGCAACTGCAGCAACCCGATGGTTCCCCACCACCTTTCCAGTTTTTACTAATGTGTTTGAAAGTTCTTAACCCAGTTTAAGTGTGTGTGTGTTAGTGTGAGTGTGTGAGTGTATTTGTGTGTGTGTTACCTGCTCTCACACTTCTTGTAGCCGTAGTTGTGGTAGCCACAGTTGCCGAAACGATCTCCTTTACTGTTGACGTCTCTGAAGCAGATTTCAGGAGCAGCTTTGGCCTCTGAGGACGAAGAAGAGGAGGAGGAGGAAGAGACTGAGCATCAGTCACTTTGGTGTTTTTATTATTAAAAATACTTTAAAAATGCTCTTAAAATCTTCTGTTTTAGTAGGCTGACCATATCCTAAAATCTCAAAAAGAGGACCCAACAACCGACCTCTGTGAAATTCTGCAAAAATACCCAAAGATCCTCAAAGGGGACAAAGTAGCTTCATAACCAAAACATTTATTAAAATAACTCCCTTTCTGTTTAATGTAAACATTTTTATGATGTAAACACATATACAATGTATGGAAGCCTCTCTGCAAGTTAAAAATATAAAATAAAATTTGGCTTTGTTGACGTTGTTGCCCGTTTTGAGATAAAAGTTAAGTTAATGAGATAAAGAGTCAATATTTTGGCTTTAATCTCAAGACTGACTTTTTCTCTTTCTATCTGATTTTTCTTAGAATTGTAACATTTTATCACAAAAATGTGACTTTCCTCACAATTAGGGCTTTTTCACCCCGAATTTTCACTTTTCTCAAAATTTTAGTTGTTCTTAGAATTTTGACGTTTTATCCCCAAAAATTTGACATGATTTGTCCCAAAATTTGGACTTTTTATCCACAAATTTGGGCTTTCTTTTTATTTTAACATTTTATCTTGAAAGTTGTCTTCACTCAGAATTTTGACTGTTTATCCAAAATTTTGCCTTTTCGTAGAAATTTAATATTTTATCTCAAACATTTGACTTTTCCAACAACTATGAGTTTATTCCCCCAAAATTTTCACTTTTCTCAAAAATTTGACTATTCTCAGAATTTTGACTTTTCTCAGAATTGGACTTTTTATCCCAAAATTTTGACGTAATATAGGCCAAAAAAAACCACTCAGGAAATCCAGTTTTGATTTCTGTATTTTAAATTTGTACTAATTATCATCAACACGAACAGACGTGTAAAAGTGTCTGCTCATGTTTATAGAAGTTTGGGTTTTTGAAGCCTCATGTAGCGCCCGCTCAGCAGGGCATTGTGGGTAAAAACAGCAGGAGGAACTCACTGGATCCAAAAATGGCCTGACACTGTCCATCATAGTGTTGACACTTCCCGTTGTAACAGTACGCCTGCTGCTTCCTGCAGGGCTGCCCGTTCTGAAACACACACACACACACACACACACACACACACACACAGGAACATGAGACAGGATCAAGTTCAAACAGAGTCTTAAACACTGAGCAGCGTGTGAGGGGAGCCTGTAGCGCCCCCTGTCTGTGGGAGGATGTGTTTACCTGTTTGAAGACGTCGCTCTGACAAAAGGAGGACGAGCCGTTACAGTATTCAGCCAGGTCACACTCGTCTGTGCTGGCACGACACACCGTTCCTCCAGGGAGGTACTGAAACACACACACACACACACACACACACACACAAATCTTCTTGTGACCTGCTGAAATGATGATGTCATCAAATAAAGATCTCCTATGATGTAACATATTAAAGGAGCGGGCCTCAAACACCAAGGTCTACCCACAGCTCTGTCCTGACCATTGACTGTATATTTAAAGAATGGACAGCGTGGCTCCGCCTGTCACCGTTCTACGTTTTTGAAGCCAAAAAACCCCGTTTCTCTAGCCGCCATTGTGCAGCCAGAGTCTGCGCAGTAGAGAATTTCTGGTGGAGCCGAGTAAAAAAGAGAAATAAAAATATTTATTTCTTCTTCTTCAGAAGGTTTAGTCTCCTTTTGGCTCTTTCCCGAAGTTTCTTATATCCCCGATAAAAACTACTCACGAACCGCAGCTGTCAACTATCGTAAAACGAAACTTATATCGCGTTTTTAACGTCCAATAACTAATGAGAAACTAACTTCTCAGAAAAAAAACACCTGAACACCATGCAGCCAGATGACATCTTCATACTACCTTAGTGTAAAGATGAGAGAAACGTTTCTACGAGGTATCGTAATTTTTTAAAGTTTTCCCGGCTCATATCTGGAATACATGGGGAGGCGGGGCTTATGACCATACTGCAGCCAGACACCAGGGGGCGGGGCTTATGACCTATACTGCAGCCAGACACCAGGGGGCGGGGCATCTGCTGGAGGCTTCAGTTTGAGCCAAACGTCGTTACGTCCACTCATTATACAGTCTATGGTCCTGACAGGCCTCTAGAGGGCTTAGCCAATCAGAGTGAAGGGAGTTTGTGGAGTGAGGAGCCTTAAAGGGACAGAGGCCGAAATCACAGTTTTCTAAAGCACCAGATATTTTTGAGCTATGAATCAGGTTTAAGACAGAAAAAAAGCCTTAAAAAAACACAATACTCCTTCTTTAGCTGAATTTCTTTACTAACTAGAGGCTGGGGTCAAAGGTCAGGTTGTTGTACCTACCTGACATTTGGAGCAGCATTCCCCGTACGCACACTGAGCTCCAGACTTCAGTTTGCAGGTCTGGTACTCACAGCAGGGGTCCTGCTCACACTCCTGTAACATAGAAACACAAGTTCATCTCAGGTTCTCACACCTCTTCCTCATATTTAACGTACTGTACTTCAAAAAGCCAGCCTTCAAAAATAAAAAAAAGTACAAGAATTGGAGGTATTTTACTTAAACTAAAAAAAATATATATACAAACGAAACAAGAAAATTTGACTTTTCCAAAACAAGGAAAAAATATCTAACCCAGAAATACCTTAAAACTAGTTTATTCTTACTAATAACAAATGCAATTTTCTAAAACAAATAAAAGATATGAGACGTATTCTCTCAATATGCGGAAAATTAGTCTTATATTCAGTAAATGCTTGTGCTATTATCTCGACACAATGATACACTGGGAAAAAAGCCACTGTAAAAATAAGTAAAACATTTTTACAAGATATTTTTGCTTATTATAAGCAAAAAGAAAAAGAAAACAAGAAGAAATCTGACAATAAAACAAGTGAACATTCTCCTGGTAAGATATTTTAAAATAAGACTTTAGATTTCAGAATCAGAATCAGAGAATCAGCTTTATTGCCAAGTATCTTCAAGAGGCATACAATGAATAATATCAAATATATAAAAAAACAGATATTAAGTAACTACAAATTAGAAATATTAGGAATATAGAAACTTTGTACAAAAAGGAATAGATCTATATATATATATATTTTTTTTCTTTCATATATATATTAAGTCAAATAGTGCAATGAGAATGTGCAACAGAGAATATGCAAGAATATGCATTAGATTTAAGCTTTTCTAGATAAGAGGGATCTTGAAAACTAGTTTTAGCCACATTTTATTAGCATTGAGATGTTTAGTGTCTCATAAAAAACGTTTAATGAGCTGCAGATTTAAATAAAGATTTGTTTTCTCAGTCCAAGCTGAGTCTATTTCTTTAAACAATGTACTATCTTTAATAAATAACTAAGTAGCTATAACAAGTAATTAAATATTATTTTAACTGAGAAACAACTTGCATCAAGATATTCAAGATGATTTATCTGGAAAAATCTTCCATATCTGACTGAAATGTTTCCCTTTAGGTAACTGTGTCTTATATTAAGTGTGATGGGATTTTTTTGAGGAGAGGTTAGAAGAATAAACTTGGTAAAATGTTGAGTTTTTGCAGCGTGAGAATCATGAATCCACCCACAGACCTTCTGAGAGCCGCAGTCACACTCCTCCCCGATGTCCACCAGTCTGTTCCCACAGTAGGGGGCGCTGTACGCCTCGTCGGGCCGCGGCACGTTCAGGAGACACGTTCCTCCCGTCAACAGAATCATCTTCTCAAAGTCGTCTGCGCTGCAGCTGCTGAAGTTTCTGGATCCTCTGCAGAAGAAAGAGGAGAAGAGTCCGGAGGATTTTTACGACGCTTTAAGACGACTGAAGTGACTCTAAGAGGAGGAAGAATAGAAGGAGAGATAAGTTTGTGTGCGTCTTACGTAGCTCCAGAGTTCATGATGCAGGCAGGGACTGGGCATGTGCAGGAGCGCCCGTCGTCGTGGTTCATCCCCAGGTTGTGTCCGAGTTCGTGGGCCACGATGGAGGCGAACGAGGGGATGTTGTTGTTGGTGAACTGAAGGAAACAGACGACAGTAAAGCTCATTTCACGTCACATAAATCAAATTTCATCGTCTTTAACTCTGTCGCACAAATCATCACATGACCAACCGCTATGTGGGATAAATGCAGAGGCGGAAAAACACCAAAACAAACACGGCAAGTGCTCCACCAACCCAGAAGGTGAGTTACCATCAAAACAAAGTGGCGTTTCTGCTTCTACATTCTCAGAGTTACTCAACCACAAGATATACGACTTTTAAAGGGACATTCCACCTTTTTATTCCGACTTTATTAAGATATAGTTTTTGGTTTTTACGGTCAACTGAGCAGAAAACTGGGAGATTTTCCAGCTGAAAAACGGTAAGAAACTGAACCACTAGGTCAAAGAGTTCCCAAACTTTTTAGCCCCAAAACCACCGAAATAGTAGAGACCTTTGACCTCCAGCCAATGGTTTACACAGACATTTTAAAAGGGCAGGCGCGAAAGAAAAAAAAGGCACATATAGCGCATGTTTTGGCTATGAAGAGGAGGGCACTTATGCTTGTGTTTTGAGTCGAGGGAGGTCAGTTAATCACGTTTTAACCAGCCAAAGGGGCGGATTGGTGTGGTTTTGCCAACCAGGAGGGCACAAAAGCGTATTTTGGCCCCCATGAAGACCCTTTAGCACATGTTTTGGCTCCAAGATGGCACTTTGATATGCGTTTTGGCTCAGAGGAAAGCAGTTTATCATGTTTTAAACAGCCAAAGGGGCAGATAAATGTGGTTCACAAACCAAAAAGGCACTTAAATGTGTTTTTTTTTTTGCAATTGGGTCACAAGTGGAGTAAAAAAAGGCCGAAGGTACTATATTCGTCTGATTTTGAGAAAATAAATCTACCAATTGGACAATTTTTGATTTTTGGGCCTGGTATAGCAGAGATTTTTTGTTGATCAATCATTCTTCTTTGAACTGGTTTTCCTTTTTGGTTCCCTGTGGATTAATGGACTGATTGGTGCTTAAAGACTCTCGTGGCAGACAGATCGCTCCTACACCGATGAACTTTAATTTAATTTAAAAGACTCTTTGAACTGAACTATCTTTGCTGTTAACTTCTTTTTGGTTTAAAAAGGACTTTTAACTTATTTAGGAATCATGAAGGAGCATTTTAGGGCTGTATTTTGTCTTCATTCAGTCTGGTTCTGTGCTGTCAGGTTTAAATGTCATTAAAAACCCGTCGCTGAATTATTCGTTTGCCTCTTGTAAGTGATTTGTTCAGAGTCAGAAGCTGCAGAGACGACATTCTCTGACCAATGAGTGACCGGCAGACCGTCCACGTCACCTTTTAGTATCAGCTTTACTCGCTTAGAACCAGGGTAGAGTAGGTACTAAAAACTGGCGTCTGACGCTTAGTACCGCGCTAATGGAAATGGGTAGAGTCGAGTAGAGTAGGGCCAAGGCAGGTCAGTGGAAAAGGTCCAAAAGATACATTGTCACTGTTAAATCTAAATGTTAAATCCACTAGACTTTGGGTTAAATTTTGAATTGTTTCTGTCTCAAACTTCAGCAGCATAAACAGAGTTAGCCGTTAATCGTTTGAGGTAAATGAGGAGAGAATAAATCTGTGCTGAGTGGATCAAAACTCTGACAAAACTCTTTAAAGAAGGAGAGTTTTAACACTCTTTAGAAACCAGCTTCCCTGCACGAGAATTTTTTTTTGTCTTCAATGTGTTAAAAACTGAACACACAGCTGTTGGTACAACAAGAGGAAAGAAGAATCAGCCAATAGGAGGAGAGTAAGAGCAGCTCACCGCGTTGATCCCGCCCCCGTGGCTCCTGGAACAAACCGTGGAGACGTAAGCCATCCCCGCCGTGCCGCCAAAGCTCTTCTTCCTGTGACATCATCACCATCATCATCATCAGGGCGTAAACACCATCATTAGAGGAACAGGAGTGTGTGTTTAGAGTGTGTGTCAGTGTGTTTGTGTACTGACAGGATGAGTTGTGCTGAGTCATGGCGGCGGCGGGACACCAGCTCCTTCTCTCTCCACTGCGTGAAGCGACTCAGCACTTCTCCGGCCGCTCCGTCAGTGCTGATCAGGTTCTGCTGGTTCCAGATCTCCAAACCCACCAGAACCACCCGCACGTTCAGCTGGATGTAGATCTGGAGACAAAACAAACAAATATATGGGTCAATGACAAAAAGAGGGTCTAAAAACTTATTTTTAAAAAGTTCTTTGAAAATGGATAAAAACATATTTCTGAGTGAAGAATTATGTTTTCTAACAGATTTCAGTAGTTGACCAACATTTCAAAGTTTTTAGGTTCATTATTTTTTAGTATTTTGAATTTGAGCACCCAAAAATGTCAGGTGGCGCAACCAAATATATGAAAATATATTTATATGTTCCTGTTATTTTTTCTGTGTGAAATTATTGGCAAGTATCTCTCAAGTGTCTGTAGTGACTCATACATTTTCATTTTGTGTGTTTCATTTCTTTTATTTGTGAATAAGATAAATAATTTGATGTTAAAATAACATTTCACATTATTACATTGGTTGTACCACCTGACATGGAAATTGTTCCAGTCACCAATGAAGTGAAAAAACCTTTTTTATCAGTATTTCAGAGAAATCTACAAACTTTTCCACTTGGTCACAAATGTCATTTGGGCTCCTCTGGCTGATGCAGTTTCCTGTTTCCTGTTTTATTCTCTTCACTTTAAAATAAAAGTCTAATGTTACGGTTGCACCACCCTGACATTTGACAAGGTGAAAATTACGGGACAAAAGTTTTTTAAATTTCTCAACAGCTTTAAAATTCTTTTTATTTGCAAAGAATGTTTTATTTAAAAAGGTTAAAGCATAAAATAATGCCACTGTATTTTTAATTTCCATTTACAATAACTGACATTCAATTTTTAGAGTTTAATTACTGTGGATACTTGTCAGGACGGTTGCACCACCTGACATTTTGGGGGTTTGAGGAACCAAAACACAAAAAAACATGTTATATTTTAATAGTTTAAAGATGTGTTCAAATAACACAGGTTTCATAGAATAAAGAAATACATGTGATGAAATACTCAATTCATGATGGAAGGAAATATTGCACTCGGACACAAAAAAGGGACGTCACATCATTGACCCATATATATATATATTAATCTCTAGGAGCTGTTCAGAATCATGAATCAGGTGAATATTATTGGTTGTGGTGAGAAAAATGAAGCATTATTAAGGAGCAACTTTGGACTCTGGACTTCTTAGCAGCACTTTCTAGTCAAAAAACAAAGTCATCAGCTGATTCATAGAGAAAATAATCCCCAGATTTATCCAGATTAATAAAAAATAAGTGACCTAATTTGAAAAATATACTTCATAAGACCATGAAACATGAAAATCAGAACCTGCTTCAACATAAAATCAAACAAAGAAATGATTAAATGATTAAGTGTGTGTATAAGCAGCAGGGGGCAGTGTAGACACAAAATAGATTTTACAGAAACAACAATTACAGAAACAGTTTTTTCCTCCAGAGAAATACAGTCAAAGAAAGTTAAAGTGAGCTGAGTGAGGAGGGTTTGTCCGCCTCCTATGTTTTGCCTTTTTTGTGACCTTTAACAATCATTTTCCAGAGGAGTGAATCAATGAAATGTCAGGAAGCTAAGAGACACTTCCAGAACAAGCACAACATATTTTGTGAAGTTTAGTCTAGTTTAGTTTATTGGTTTATATATATAGAGACAATGCACATAAATAAACATTCCTGTAATTATGCCGGTTTAGCCAAGTTGGCTTATTTTCAACCGTAGTCACTGGGGCAGGTGACATGAGCACTACATAGTTAAAATTCATTAAAAAACAGCACAGGGGCGCAGATGGCCTAGTGGATATGGCCGCGCACCATGAGGTTTGCCCTCGAGCAGGTGGCCAGGGTTCAATTCCTGCCTGTGGCCTGTTTCCCGCACGTCATTCCCCACTCTCTCCCCCCTTCCTGCTCTATCCACTGTCCTCCTCTTCCAAATAAAGGCAGAAAAGCCCAAAAAATATCTTTAAGACAAAAAAAAAACAGTACAAAAGCTAATTATAAAATCATTTGTAGTACATTAAAATATGCAATAAAAATCTAATACATTACATTTTCAGAAAAAGTGGTCACACTCTTGACCGTCTGTTAACCACAGTTTTAAATTTCTTTTAAAAGAACAGTAAGTTTGACGCTCCCTGAGCTGAGCTGGAAGATTATTCCAGGTCTGAGTTAACCTCACAGAGCAGATGGAGCTGCCTGATTCATTTTCTGATCCATCTTGCTATGATCCAACCACAACCGATTTGAATCCTCTCTTCTTGCCCTGATGCGCCCGTCACTCTGGAACGGGGTAAATCTGGACTCATCAAACCATACGACCTTCTGCCATTCAGGATTTTTTCTGACTACATTTCTTTTGCTTAGTTAAGTGACTTTTTTTTGGCCAAGCAGCTCATTTACATCTATAAGTAATGTGATTGTGTGTAGATAGGATATATGAACTCAACCTTATCACGATATATTATATACCTCGTGATATAAATACAAATATTGTGATGACGATACTGAAATGATATTTCGTGCAGCTCTACTCACACTGTCGATGAAATTCGCCAGATGAACCATCTCCTCTCTCACGGCGGTTTCGTTCCTGTTCATGTAGTTATACTGAGGAAATACAAACATGCATCAAATAAAAACACTTGTCACTTGTCATATAAGCAAATTCTTACGTCTTATTTGGTGTAAAAATTGTCAAATAAGACTTAAATGGGCCACTTTTTGCCTGACATGTCCAGAAACTCAACCTATTCAAAGATAAAAAAAGAAAAAAATAACTCCTGAATTGCTTGTAAAGAGTAAAAAAAATCTCTCAATGAGATCAGAAAACTGCTTTTGTCAAGTTTCTTGAAATAGAAATAATGTCTTAATACAAGAAACTAAACAACACTTTACAGGCTGTTGATTTAAGTGTGAAAAAATAAAAAGAGGACCAAGCACAGAGCTGTGAGGAACTCCAGAAAATGCCCCAGTACGTTTTTCATCCTTGCAACTTAAATACCAACTGAAAAAAATGAAATCCAACCAAGTGCTTTAACAAAAATGTTCACATTAGACGTAATATGAGCCACCTTCACCTCACAATTCCAAAAAATGTCTTATTTCAAGATATTAAAAGACAAAAATGACGTGTAAATTGCTTGTTAAGATTAACAACTTGTCCGGATAATGAAATAAAAATAATGTTTCAATACAAAAAACTGAACATGTACAAGATGTTAAGTCACAATGAATTAATAGCTTCACTTTCAGACAATAGGGTTATTGTCTAAAGTGTGTGTGTGTGTGTGTGTGTGTGTGTGTGTTACCCTGTCGTTATCCACCACCAGCAGCAGCTCCACATAATGAGTCGTGTGTAGAATCGCTCGCTTCATCTACAAAAGACAAACAAAAACAGCTTATGAATACAGTTGATTATACATAGTAGGTTATTTACAGGATATCATAAGAGAAACACATTATGAAAAAAACAAAAAACGAAAAAAAAGTGTGTGTTTACGCACCCTGCTGTGCGCCCTGTGATGGATCTCCTCTGCTTTGTACTGAGCATGCTCCGTAGTGCCGTTATGTTGGTGCTCGTCTTCGTGCGGCGTTCCACAACCCCGAGGCTGTGATGTCACGTCCTGCAGACGGTACACCAGGTGCTGGTCGGGGGCGGAGTCCAGAGGCTCGATGCCGTAGCTGTCTTCGGTGAGATGCATCACTCCTCTAGAAAAATAAAAAACAAAAACGGCTGAAATTTTTTCTGTCAGAGTGAGACGTCGCTTATAGCAGGCAAAATTCAACTTTGCCGAGTCAAAAAGAACTTTTCAGATATCTGCAAATACATTCTGCTTATCCACAATTAACATTTCAAAGAACTACAACATAATTTTGAATTTCTGAATTACATCACTTTTCTCCATTCATTTGGATGGGATTTCTAAATGACGATATCTACTAAAAAGTCATGCTTTAATATGACTCTAAAATTCAGAAGTGTTTTTCTGTGAGAGTGAGATGTCGTGCTTTGACGTGACTCTAAAATTCAGCAGGTGTTTTTCTGTCAGAGTGAAAGTCGTGCTTTAACGTGACTCTAAGATTCAGCAGGTGTTTTTCTGTCAGAGTGAGATGTCGTGCTTTGCTGTGACTCTAAAATTCAGCAGGTGTTTTTCCGTCGGAGTGAGATGTCATGCTTTGACGTGACTCCAAAATTCAGCAGGTGGTTTTCAGTCAGAGTGAATGTCGTGCTTTAACGTGACTCTAAAATTCAGCAGGTGGTTTTCAGTCAGAGTGAGATGTCTTGCTTTAACAAGACTTTTAGATTCAGCAGGTGTTTTTCTGTCAGAGTGAGGAGTCGTGTTTTAACATGATTCTAAAATAAAAAACGGCTGAATTTTTTTCAGTCAGAGTGAATGTCGTACTTTGACGCGACTCTTAAATTCAGCAGGTGTTTTTCTGTCAGAGTGAGATGTCGCGCTTTGACTATCTAAAATTCATCAGGTGTTTTTCTGTCGGAGTGAGATGTTGCGCTTTGACGTGATTCTAAAATTCATCAGGTGTTTTTCTGTCGGAGTGAGATGTTGCGCTTTGACGTGACTCTAAAATTCATCAGGTGTTTTTCTGTCGGAGTGAGATGTTGCGCTTTGACGTGACTCTAAAATTCATCAGGTGTTTTTCTGTCGGAGTGAGATGTTGCGCTTTGACGTGACTCTAAAATTCAGCGGGTGTTTTTCTGTCAGAGTTAGATGTCGTGCTTTAACATGACTCTCAAATTCAGCAGGTGTTTTTAAGTCAGAGTGAGATGTCGTGCTTTAACATGACTCTAAAATTCAGCAGGTGTTTTTAAGTCAGAGTGAGATGTCGTACTTTCACGTGACTCTAAAATTCAGTAGGTGTTTTTAATCGTGCTTTAACATGACTCTAAAATTCAGCAGGTGCTTTTCAGTCAGAGTGAGATGTCGTGCTTTGACGCGACTCTAAAATTCAGCAGGTGTTTTTCAGTCAGAGTGAATGTCGTGCTTTAACGTGACTCTAAAATTCAGCAGGTGTTTTTCTGTCAGAGTGAGATGTCGTGCGTTAACGTGACTCTAAAATTCAGCAGGTGTTTTTCTGTCAGAGTGAGATGTCGTGCGTTAACGTGACTCTAAAATTCAGCAGGTGTTTTTTTGTCAGAGTGAGATGTCGTGCTTTGACGTAACTCTAAAATACAGCAGGTGTTTTTCAGTCAGAGTGAGATGTCGTGCCTTAACATGACTCTAAAAATTCATCAAGTGTTTTTCAGTCAGAGTGAGGTGTCGTGCTTTAACGTGACTCTAAAATTCAGCAGGTGTTTTTCTGTCAGAGTGAGATGTCGTGCTTTATCGTGACTCTAAAATTCAGCAGGTGTTTTTCTGTCAAATGAGGTGTCATGCTTTGACGTGACTCTAAAATTCAGCAGGTGTTTTTCTGTCACAGTGAGATGTCGTTCTTTGACGTGACTCTAAAACTCAGTAAGTGTTATATAGTCAGAGTGAGATGTCGCGCTTTACCATGACTCTAAAATTCAGCAAGAGTTTTTCTGTCAGAGTGAGATGTCGTGCTTTAACGTGACTCTAAAACTCAGCAGGTGTTTATCTTTCAGAGTGTGATGTCGTGCTTTAACGTGACTCTAAAATTCAGCAGGTGTTTTTCAGTCAGAGTGAGATGTCGTGCTTTAACGTGACTTTAAAATTCAACAGGTGCTTTTCAGTCAGAGTGAGATGTCTTGCTTTAACAAGACTTTTAGATTCAGCAGGTGTTTTTCTGTCAGGGTGAGATGTCGTGCTTAGACGTGACTCAAAAAATTCAGCAGTTGCTTTTCAGTCAGAGTGAGAAGTCGTGCTTTGACGTGACTCAAAAATTCAGCAGGTGTTTTTCAATCACAGTGAGTTGTCAGAGTGAGAAGTCGTGCTTTGATGTGACTCTAAAATTCACTGGATGTTTTTCAGTCATAGTGAGATGTCATGGTTTAATATGACTCTTAAATTCAACGGTGTGCTTCAGAGGGAGAAGACGTGCTTTAACGTGACTTTTAAATTCAGCAAGGGTTTTTCTGTCAGAGTTAGATGTCGTACTTTGACGTGACTCTAAAATTCAGCAGGTGTTTTTCAGTCAGAGTGAGATGTCGTACTTTGACGTGACTCTAAAACTCAGCAGGTGTTTTTCTTTCAGAGTGAGATGTCGTGCTTTAACGTGACTCCAAAATTCAGTAGGTGTTTTTCTTTCAGAGTGAGATGTCGTGCTTTAACGTGACTCCAAAATTCAGCAGGTGTTTTTCTGTCAGAGTGAAATGTCGTGCTTTAACATGACTCATGCAGGTGTAAATTACCTGAGGCCTTGGCAGATGCTCATAGCGACAGCAGAACCCTCCATGTCCTGAACGTAACCCTGATAGTGACAGTGATTCTGCAACACAGAGAAAAGTCACTGTTTATGAGCTGCAGCATCTGTAACTCACCAGCAGGGGGCAGACTTCAGCTTCACACACAGCTCTGAGTCTGAGGAGCGATTCAGGTTTTCAGCTTTAAAGGATCAAACTCAGAAAAAAAACAGATCTATGACCCCACCTTCACCGTTTAGTCAATCATTGATATCTGATCAAACACAGATATCAGAGAGAGAAGAGGAAAACCAAAAAGTGCAGCAGGTCAGCAGACAGGAAATATCAAAGTACTCACTCTCACACAGTCAGAGAAAACTCCCATCATGCCTTTCTTCTTTAAATAAACACACACTAGGGAGTAATAACGTCACTCTGTTACAGGAAACAAGAAATTATGAATCTGGCTTTAAAGCTTTTGGGAAAATTGTAACAAAAAGGAAACTGAAACCCTCATAGGGACTTAAAGAGGGGGTATTCTGCTTTCTCATAATTCAAACACGGATAAAAAGTATCAACGCTGGATGATGAAATCCCTGAAGATGCTCAGGAAACTAACATAAGGGTCTACAAACTGCATCCTATCACATTGGATGGGCAGGACCTCAAACACCAAGGTCTTCCAATCAGAGGGGTGGGGGTTTGTGGAGTGGGGAGCTTTAAAGAGACAGAGGATGAAATAAGAGCTTTCTAACGCCCTTTTTTCCTTTCTATGATAACTTTTCACCTGTTTCAAGAGTTCCTATTTTAGGTTCCCCAAAATGCATTTCATCCTAAAACCATTGTTGTGCCCCTAAAACACCAGTGAGGGAAAAATAGAGATTTTTTTGAGCTGTAAATGACGTAAAAATACTACAGGGCACCAGAAGGATGGAATAAAACCTCTCTTTAATATTCTTAACACTCCTTATTATCTTTTTAAAGCAGTGGTCCCTAACCTTTTCCAACCAAGGGGCCCACTTTTATAAATCTATAAATTTATAAATATTACAACATGTTTAACCCTTGGGACACCAAACCATTAGTCCAATCCAAAACCTGAAAATAATGGCGAAATTCTCCAATTCTCAAGTTTCCAATGGTACCTGAATGCATCCTTAGTGACATCAAAAAACATACATTACATCACCAGAAAAGATGAGAATTTTATCCTTGATTATTGTGTCCTCTTTGAAAATTTACAGAAAATCAACTGTGTACTCGAGATAAATTCTGTAAAAAACAAAATATTCTACGTTTTTTTCTGCTTTTATCAAATCCTGAATGGTGAATCTACACCATACATTCACACTTCAAAAATCCTTTAAATTCTGCTTGAACTCACAGAGGTGCAAGACTTCTTTTACAAAGAAAAATGAGACCAATCGACCGCAAAACGACCAGAAACTGAGGGTTAAAATCCTTATAAATGTGACTGAGTTTTAACATTTAGAACAGTATTCTGAATTTTTTTTAATTTTTCTGTTATTACAACCCCAAACATACACAAAAATCTGACTATTTTGGAGATGATTTGGCGGCCACATGCCATACCTTTGCGGCCCACCAGGGGGCCACGACCCACAGGTTGGGAATCACTGTTCTATTAAAGGAAACAAAACTGCTCTGTGAATGGAAACTACTCCAAATTATGATTATTGAGGCTTTCTTTTGACAGCTATGAGTCAGCTGGTCTGAGAATTTGTGATTCTCTTTCACGGTTTGTTTCATGTTGGAGCCAGAGTGTGTTTTTAATTTCTCTGGGTCACATGGTTCTTCTTCTTAAGCTGTTTGTCTTCTCCTCTGTCGTTTCCGTTGCTTTCTCTGTCGTCTCTGATTCACTTTAAGACCTCGCAGACCCCCCCCCCTCCTGATCCTGACTTCCTGTTTGACTTTATTATCTGAGCGGTCACATGATCAAAGGCTCTGTCACATCCTGGTTAATCAGATCTGCTCAGTGATTGGCTCCCTGGAGGAAAAGCAGGGCTCAGGTCTGTGTGTGTGTGTGTGTGTGTGTGTGTGTGTGTGTTACCTGTACAGGTGGTCTGGATGTGATCAGTGATCCGTTCTGACCGTAGGTGTACACAGTAAAGTCTTCAGGGAGCAGCAAACTAAGAAGAAGAAGATTAGTTTCTCATTCGTCTCTTTCTCTTTTGTTTCCACAAACATAAAAAACTCATCACATATTTTTCAGCCACTTTCTCTAAAGCGTGTAAAAGTAAAAGTGAACTTACTCGTTTCTCTCCAGATGAACCACATGATCGTTTCCATCCACAGTGATGATGTAAGAGACCTGCAGAGAGAAACACAGTAACCTCTGAGTTGAGACATAAATAAGCGATAAACTGCAGCATCTGTTCCAAATCTAACACACTGTTCCTCCTCAAACTCTTAGAAACAGTGGTGTGTACAACAGGCCCAATGTGGCCCAAATGTTGAAAAACTTTTACTAAAGAACCCTCTTGGGAGACAAAACACGTCCTAAGGTGCCCTCCTTGTGGCAAAACTTGAGATAAAGTGCCTACTTATGAGCCATAAAGTGCTAAAGTTCCCTCTCAGGAGCCAAAACACACTCTAGACTGCCATTCTGGTTGGTGAACTACACTAATCTGCCTGTTTGGCTGGTAAAAGCATGAAAAAGTGCCCTCCCTGGATACAATACATACTTAAGTGATCTCTTGGCAGCCAAATTATGCTGAGGTGTGCTCCTTGGAGCCAAAACACACTTTAAAGTGTTCTCCTGGTTGGAGAACCAAACTCATCCGTCCCTTTGGCTGGTAAATACATGGAACTGTCCCCTGGGAGCCAGAATACCAAAATAAATTTCTATTTAATTGTATAAATATCCATGCATGGGTTATGTTTATTTCCATTAAAGTCTATTTTCTTTTTCCTAATTGATATATGGGCGTGTGGGAGGAGGGTTTTCGTTTTGGCTTCAGGTAATTTGTATTTGTGCAATAATGTTGCATGCCATGTCTTGCATGTCTTTGTAACCTGCTATCTATCTATCTATCTATCTATCTATCTATCTATCTATCTATCTATCTATCTATCTATCTATCTATCTATCTAAACACATGCTTGAAATTCCTCATAGCAGTTAAAATGTGTGCTAAATTGTCCTTTTTACAGCCAAAACGTGCCAAAATGACCTATTTAGAGCGGAAACACATGCAAAAGTGCCTTCCTAGTCAGCAAACCACACTTCTCTGCCCCTTTGGCTGGTAAAAGCATAAAAAAGTGCCCTCATTGAAGACAAAACATGTGCTTAAGTGCCCTCTTTGGAGCCATAATATGGTAAAGTTCCCTTTCTAGCACCCACAAACACGCTACAGAGCCCTCTTGGGAACCAAAACATGTGTTTAGGTGCCATCATTGGAGCCAAACTTGTAATTAAGAGCTTTGTTGGAGCCAAAACACACACTAAAGTGACTTCCTGGTTGGTGAACAACACTAATCCATCTCTTGGGCTGGTAGAAGCACAGTAAAGTGCCCTCCTAGAAGCCAAAACATGAGCTGAAGTGACTTCTTGGGAGCCAAAACACATGCTTGAGAGTCCTCTCAGGATCCAAAACACAAGGTGATGTGATCTCTAAGGAGCCCAAATACTGACCAAACCAACCAAACTAATCTGCCCCTTTGGGTGGTGAATACATGAAACTGTCTCCTGGGAGCCAAAATACATGCTTGACTGCCCTCTTAGAAGCCAAAATGCACGCGAAAGTGTCCTTTAAAGAGCCAAAATGCGCTAAAGTTCCTTCTCAGGGGCCAAAACACTTGCAAAAGTGCCTTTCTAGTTGGTGAACCAAGCTAATCTGCCCCTTTGGCTGAAAAAGTGCCCTCAACCGAGCCAAAACATGTCCTAATGTGACCTCTTGGAAGCCAAAACACATTTTAAAGTGCCCTTCTGGTTGGCAGACCGAACTAACCTGCCCCCTTTCGCTGGTGAAAACATGACACTGTCTTTTGGGAGCCAAAATACATGCTTGATTCCCTCAAAGCAGTTAAAATGTGTGCTAAATTGTCCTTTTGGCAGCCAAAATGTGCTGAAGTGCCCTCTTTGGAGCCAAAACACATAGAAAAGTACCCTCCTGGTTGGCAAACCACACTTCTCTGCCTCTACGGCTGATTAAAGCATGAACAAGTGCCCCCATTGAAGACGAAACATGTGCTAAAGTGCCCTCTTTGGAGTAAAAATATGGTAAAGTGGCTTTCTTAGCACCTAAACACACACTAAAGAGTCCTCCTGGGAGCCAAAACATGTGCTTAGGTGCCATCATTGGAGCCAAACTTGTAATTTACAGCTTTGTCGGAGCCAAAACACACACTAAAGAGTCCTCCTGGGAGCCAAAACATGCACCAAAGTGCCATCGTAGGAGCCAAACTTGTAATTAATAGTTTTCTTTAGAGCCAAAGCACACTTTAAAGTGCCCTTCTGGAAGCCAAATATGATAAATTTCCTCCTGGGAGCCAAAATACATGCTTGAATTCCCTATTGGGAGCCAAAACATGTGCTGTGTTTGCCTTTTTTTTCTTTTGCCCTTTCCTTTAAATTATTAGTGCACGCCACTGCTTAAAAAGAAACACAACATTCAGACTTTCTGGGGAGGAAACACAACTGGGATGATTCATTTTTCTTTTACATGTTTGTAAAGTCACTTCACTTGAACTTATGTGAAATATTAATCACAAAAAGAGTCCAGGTTTTTAAAAATAACAGAAAGAAAGAGGCAAAAAAACTGAGGTTACAAATCCTCTGTGAGCTCATTAAACCAGAACTTTGTGGTTTGATTTGTGACCTCTGTGGTGAAACACTCAGCGCTTCAATCATCTATTTTTAACCATAATATCTTTTGTCTAACGATTGCAAAACACTCAGAAGTTATTTATTATTAAAGTCATGAGAGTTAATGTTGTCATCACTGAAGATCGTCCTCCTCTCAGAGAAGTAAATCACAAATCACAGCGAGGAAGCTCCGCCCATCTAGAGCCTGCTGGCACCTGATTGGTCGATGCATTTCTGATCCTTTAAGTTTCCTCCCACATGTTCAGAATCTACGTGAATAAAGTTCCTGACGGGAAGAAGATCAGAAAACTTCACTGGAAGGTCACAGAAGCCTCTGACTCACCTGCCAAATGTTTACTTCAGTGTGTGTGTGTGTGTGTGTGTGTGTGTGTGAGCTCCATTTAACAGCAAGTGTGAGATTACTGCAGGGGTGAGCACACACACACATAGACAGGTGGTGTGTGTGTGTTTGTGTGTGTGTTTTTGAGGTGAATGAGGACAGGAAGTCAGCGGTGGACTACATCAACCAGCTGCCAACAGCAGCTCCTCCATCCGCCAGCACAGCAGGGGTCAAAGGTCAAAGACAGTGGGAGCGTGGGAGGATGAAGCCAAAACTCAGCAACAAACGAGATCAACCAGAGAGTTTTGACTCAACCGGAAACTTCTGAAATTTGTTGTTATTTGTGCTTCGAATGTGATTTTTTTGACTTGTTACCAGAAATTCAGACCTCACTTTTGTCTTTAAAAAACTTGAAATAAGACATTTTTATGACCTGGTCTAGTGAATGTGGCTCAGATCAAGAAAAATAAGAGAATTTTTACCACAAATAAGACATAAAGACTTGCTTATATTTCCGGGAACTGCATTGAAACAGGCTGTTCATCAGCTGATTGACAGGATAACCTTACGAATAAACCAAAACAAAGCTAAAATAATGAAATAGGGAGTCACACTGTCAAAAAGTGGAGTCAAAATACAAAGTAAAAACCTCAATGAAATAAGAAAATGTCTTAAATTTGGTTCTCCCTCTGTGCTGCCAGTTAATTTTACCTGACAACAAAACTTGAGATAAGTGTCTTAAAACATTAAAATACTGAAAACAAACTTTGTGAAGCAGAATAGGAAGCAATCAGAATCTTATTTCACTCTTTGTGTGATCTTCATTTCAAAAAATCAGAGCCCAGAGACTTGAAAAAAATGCCACAAATTAAGATTCAAAAAATGTGTCAGTACTGGAGAAGTATAATGATGATGTTTTTGTGTTATGAATAAAGTGCTTTTGCCAAAATGTGTAGTTTACATGATGTCATGGTGGATAAAAACAGGCCTTTATGTGTGTAACTGAAGAGAATAAGTAGCTTTTTCAAACCTCAACATTCAATTGGTTCAAATATTGACTGTATATGGAATGGACAGCGTGGCTCCGCCTGTCACCGTTCTACGTTTTTGAAGCCAAAAAACCTCGTTTCTCTAGCCGCCATTGTGCAGCCAGAGTCTGCGCAGTAGAGAATTTCTGGTGGAGCCAAGTAAAAAAGAGAAATAAAAATATTTATTTCTTCTTCTTCAGAAGGTTTAGTCTCCTTTTGGCTCTTTCCTGAAGTTTCTTATATCCCCGATAAAAACTACTCACGAACAGCAGCTGTCAACTATCGTAAAACGAAACTTATATCGCGGTTTTTAACGTCCAATAACTAATGAGAAACTAACTTCTCAGAAAAAAAAACACCTGAACACCATGCAGCCAGATGACATCNGGCGGGGCTTATGACCTATACTGCAGCCAGACACCAGGGGGCGGGGCATCTGCTGGAGGCTTCAGTTTGAGCCGAACGTTGTTACGTCCACTCATTATACAGTCTATGGTCATGACAGTAACGTTGGACGCCATCAGGACCATCAAACTGTCTTCCACCTTACAATCTCCCATGATGCTCTCTGTCAAAGTCCAAAAGGGCGATTTAGTGGAAGGAGACGAGGTCTTTGAAGACGTCGTCTGATGGTTATTTTGCAGTCGACTTCAGTAACGACCTTCATTTGGGTCGAGAATCGTCCAGTGTCTTGACGATCAGCCAATCAGACCCTGGTGAAAAGTTTTGGGGTCTCCCTCTTGACTTTTTTGCCCCATAACCCTCAGGATCTTTGAAGAATTTCAAAGTAACTTTCATGTGACGAGTACTTAAATGCTGCTCACCAATCCAAATACGTTCATAGACAGAAAGACTTTTTGCCACTTTGAGATTATGACCCTGTGAATAATGAACGAAATCTACACTTTCGACTCTGGGACTGATTCTTAATTTTAGCTCTAGTTGATGTGAAGTCTTTTTCTCGTAGTTTTAGTGTTTATTTCTCCTTTTCAGGATCCTTAAACTCTGTAAACCCGCTCGGATTCTGACTCACTCATTCTCCTTCTTCTTTCAGCGGGAGTCGACACCATTAAACAAACACACCTGGACTCTCCGAGCGAACTGGCTCCACATCCATCATCTGACGGAGGAAGAGCCAAGCTGATGAGTTTGTAACGAGAGGCCGAGAGGTCGCAGTATGAAGCTTTCTGCCACTTTAGAAAAACTCGGAGGCAGTTTCTTTTAACCGGACGAGTCTCGTATTGAACAGCGTTGATGATTAAAGCTCATAATCAGGGTTTAAAGTCAGATCAGTGGGAGGTGACGTGTTTCAGATACAAGCGTCAGAGAGGAGATAATGCAGCAGGGAGCAAATAATCTGAATCACATTGTTTATTAATGTGTTATCATGACTGTGAGGTCAGGAGGGGATGTAACAAACTGCACAGAGAGAAGATTAATTAACTATCGAGATGAGTCTGTGTAAACATTAAGATAAGAGTTTATGAAGTGTTAAAAAACTGTCCCTAGTTCGATTTACAGGATTCTCAGATGTGAGAGAACTTCTGGATGTCATCTTCAGATTTCTAAATTTACTCATCAGTTATGTTTTTATTGAATCCAGTTAACGTGGTAACTCGTTTTTTCCACAAACTTAAACGTCTCTCTCTGTTTGCTCTGTCACATCTGAGCTGTCTCAGAGCTTTTACTCAGCTGCTGGACTTTTAGTTAATAGAGAAACGTCTGGACTTCGACCAGAGCTGCTGTCATGTTGATTTCATTACACAAGAATGTTTCATCCCATGAGTAAGCGGCACATAAAGTGTGTGTGTGTGTGTGTGTGTGTGTGTGTGTGTGTGTGTGTGTGTGTGTGTGTGTGTGTGTGCTGAGAGACGGCTGTTTAATAACAACAGCCTGAAAATAATCACGCAAGCCCAACTCTTCTTATATCTGTAGATCTATTATTGGTGGATTTTCAAACATCTCAAAGAAGCTTGAAAAGGTTGAGAGGCTTCAAGACTTTAAACCAGGCTCAGTTGGTACAAAAAGGCCCAAAGTGACAAGAAAATCTCACTAACACCAACACACCAGCTGCTGAAACGTTGATCCAAGTCAGGACGGATCCATGTTCTCATATTATTTCCTCTAAATCCTGAATCAACCGTCTGAATTTGGAGCAGAAATCAGGACTCACAGAACCAGGCAATGATCCTTCTTGGGAACTGAAAATGCTTGGTTATCTTTTCCTCTAGCCCGACTACAGACTCACGGTGGGCGTGGATCTTATAACACAGCTGCGCTAAAGTGCTGCGCAGAAGAGCGTGCATGTCGTCCATAACGCCACACAAACATAATTTTGTACTAACATATGTGCCACCGTGGTCTTTAAAGGAAAAAAAAAGCTTTCAAAAGATTTCATTAAAGTAATACAGAGGCTCAATGTCGGTCGTCATGACAACGGAGGTAAACAACAGCCTGGTGCTGCTGCACGCGGAGGAAAACGAAGGAGCTGCTTCCTGACATCAACTCTTCCCTGGATCCAGTGAGATCACTTTAATTTTTGATTTTTGGGCCTGGTATAGCAGAGATTTTTTGTTGATCAATCATTCTTCTTTGAACTGGTTTTCCTTTTTGGTTCCCTGTGGATTAATGGACTGATTGGTGCTTAAAGACTCTCGTGGCAGACAGATCGCTCCTGCACCGACCAACTTTGATTTAATTTAAAAGACTCTTTAAANCTTTAGGAATCATGAAGGAGCATTTTAGGGCTGTATTTTGTCTTCATTCAGTCTGGTTCTGTGCCGTCAGGTTTAAATGTCATTAAAAACCCGTCGCTGACTTATTCCTTTGCCTCTTGTAAGTGATTTGTTCAGAGTCAGAAGCTGCAGAGACGACATTCTCTGACCAACGAGTGACCGGCAGTCCGTCCACGTCACCTTTTAGTATCGGCTTTACTCGCTTGGAACCAGAGCAGAGTAGGTACGAAAATCTGGCGTCTGATGCGTAGTACCACGCCCATGGAAACGCAACACAAACCGAGTACAGGCGAGTAGAGTAGGGCCAAGACGGGTCAGTGGAAAAGCACCAAAAGTGTCTTCCTGGACCAGGAGCAAACATAACACCAACCAAAATACAAACATTATGTCCTCTTGGGAGCCAAAACTCGGGGCTTAATTGCCCTTTTGGGGACTAAAACACATGCATAGTGTCCCTCTTGGAAGCTAAATGTATGCTAAAAAGTTCTATTGGGAGCTAATATGTGAACCTAAGTGAACCAGTGATCAGAATGCACTGTCTTGTGCCAAAGCACCTTGAATTGCTTTTTTGAGGGCTAATGTTTACTCTTGGGAGACAAAACACATGCTTAATTGCCCCTCTGAGGGCCAAAACCAAGCAGCAACCTCCAGTCTGAAAATATGAGACAATGAAGAAGTGCTAAAAAGCCGCTGTTCCTCTAGAGCAGTAATTCCCAACCTGTGGGTCGTGGCCCCCTGGTGGGCCGTGGAGGCATTGCAAGTGGGCCGCCAAATCATTTCCAAAAAACTATTATTTTTGTCAGGAGCTGTTTTATAAAGATACAAATATGGTCTTAGAATATTAAAATGACCCGAAATGTAATTTTAAAAATGTTATTATACCTAAAATGTAAAAAACAGCGTTTAGCCTAAAATGTAATAACGGCAAAAGGAAAAGTTATCAGCTCCTGTTTCATCATTGACTTATTATATTTTGGGTTTTATTACTTATTTTTAAACACTTCTGGCTCAGCACTTTAGTTACATTATCAACCATTTACTACATTTCTGGTAATTTTTATGACATTTCAGGTCTTTGTTACAAATTGGTCTCTAACTAGGTAATATATATTATATAGCCTTCATATTTATGGGGTCAGAGACTGGTAAGAGGTGGGCCACAAACATTTAGTGAGACGTAAAAGTGGGCCCCAAGATAGAAAAGGTTGGGAACTGCTGCTCTAGAGACCACTAGAGTCTGGCTCTGGAAGTACTGGAAGTCACGTACACACAAAGCCAAAAAAAGCTGTTTTCAGAGCAGAAATTGGCATATTTACAGCCTGGTACAAATACTGTCCCCCAGTCTGAATCGCTAATTTCGCTAACGGTACACACGGTATTGTGGGGGGGGGGTCTAACTGAGCTTGTAGCCAGCTCGATTATATTTAGCTTGACTATGACGGTAAAAGGACATGATGAGCAGAGACACACCAGGAGTCAACAGGTTTAAGGTTGGTGCTCCCCACTCCATACATATTCTATAGAGACCGATGTATGGAGTGGGGAGCACGGGAACTCCTTGATCTCGCGAGACCAACTGTCTGTCAGCTCTGCGTCTTGGCAGCCGTAACACGCAGCTGGTGTGACTTGACAAATGCAGTCAACATTTAGACGGATGCAGTGAAAGTGAAAGCTTAAAGCGTTGGTGTATAGTCTGGCTTTTGTTTTCTGGTCCCTGTGTCTTTAAAAAGCTCTTCAGTCTGCGTCGTGTTTTCAGAAAAGTGCTGATAAAGACGAACCGATGGAGAGTGAAGAGAGGGTTAAAAATAAAACGTGGAGCGTTTGTTCGGACTTCTGTTGTTTCCTGCTGAGATTAAAACACATCTGACAGAGCAGGAGAGAAAAACGTGGCTGTGGGCTCACACACACACACACACACACACACACACAACATCATTCTTTCACACGCTGTCACACCCTCTGAGCATGCTCACATCTCACTACAGCGTGAGTGTGTGTGCTGGACGTGTTCCAGCATGCAGGGCGGAAAGCAAGATGACAGCAGAGGAAACACACACACACACACTCAGTAGATTAAATTCTCCTCGAACAACACCTCTCCCTCAGTGTGTGTGTGTGTTAGTGTGTGTTAAGGTGGTCTGGAAACATTAACAGAGTTGTATTAAAGCGTAGTGTGGAAGAGTTTCAGCTCCACCTTTCACCGTGACTCACTTCAGTCTGACAGTGATTTAGTGAACTCCTCCTCAGGAGACAAACTCCTGAAAACAGCGTCTTAAAACCAGGAACCTTTCATTCACAGCTCCAGTTCCACAGGGGACACTCATGCTCTTACACACTCTGCAGACTGAGAAAGAGCAGAGATGTAACAACATGCCCGTACATGTCATTTAATGATGTCTCCAACATCCTGAGGATCCTCCTTTTTCCTGGACTGAGGAGTGTGTGATGTGTTTTTTTAAGTGAAACGCTGACTCAGCAAGGCATCATGAGGACACACACACACACACACACACACACACACACACACACACATAGGAAGTGGACCTGCTGAGTTTGTGTTTCCTGAGTCAGAGGTTATCACATTGCATTGAGGCCTCAGTACCTGATTGGGGAGTCGTCCATCAACGTCCCGCCTCAGCCTGCCTCCGATTGGTCGAGGCACCGTCAGCTGATAAGAGGAAAGGTGTTCTGTCTGCTTGGAGTCTGCAAAAGGGAAAAAAACAAAAAAAGAGGAGAGTCAACACAGCAGAACACTGACTGACCTCTGATGGAGGGAAACTACAACTGGCAATGGGAAGTTCAGCTCATTTTTGGGAGTTGGTTCTTTTGGCTCAGCTCACTAGAAGGAATGTATCCTCAGAATCATAGACTGTAAAATCAGTGGACGTAACAACGTTCAGCTCAAACTGAAGCCTCCAGCAGATGCCCCGCCCCCTAGTGTCTGGCTGTAGCATAGGTCATAAGCCCCGCCTCCCCATGCATTCTGGATATGAGCCGGGAAAACTTTAAAAAATTCTGATACCTGGTAGAAACGTTTCTCTCATCCTTACACTAAGGTGGTATCACAGTGTAAATAGGCTGCATTGTGTTCAAGTGTTTTTTTACTGAGAAGTTAGTTTCTCATTAGTCATTGGATGTTAAAAAACGTGTTAAAAGTTTCATTTTACGATAGTTGACAGCTGCCGTTCTTGAGTAGTTTTTATCGGGGATATAAAAAACTTCAGGAAAGAGCCAAAAGGAGACCAAACCCTCTAAAGAAGAAGAAATAAATATTTTTATTTCTCTTTTTTACTTGGCTACACCGGAAATTCTCTACTGCGCAGACTCTGGCTGCACAATGGCGGCTAGAGAAACAGGGTTTTTTGGCTTCAAAATCGTAGATCGTTGACAGGCGGAGCCACGCTGTCCTTTCTATATACAGTCTATGCTCAGAACTTTTCTTGATAATCATGTTTAATGCAAAGTAGTAGTTTAAAATAAGACATTCATGTTATCAAATGATGATAACTTATGTTGCTTTACTTCACTGCTGTATGTGTCTGTAGCCCCTCCCCTATCCCTACCCCTAAACCCAAATTCTACCCAATGTCCTCTCTCTAGACTAAATGCATTAAAAGCCTGAAAAAATAACTCAAAAATAAAGATTTAATAACAAACAGATTGACTATGAATCAAGATCAAAGAGTCGGCTCTAAGTGCCAGATCGTCCATGAACTGTACATTGCTACCACGTTGGTTAGTCTGAACAAATTAATAAGATTACTCGTTTTTCAAGACCAATGCAGAGTGTAACTTTTCTTTTGGCTTTTATCTTAATATTTCTTATATCTGACTTATTTTGCTTTATTACAAATATCAAAGGTCTGTTTAACAAGCTGAGAAAAACCCAAACATTTTTGTGTATGTTATGAAATCCCCTTGGATAATTTTACCACCAAAAAGGGGAAAATGTCCAAACAAAAGAGGACGCTCTGGTCACTCTGTCTATCCTAACTCCAACAAAACTAGTTTGAGAAAAAAGCCTCGACCCCATATAGACGAATATGACGACCCCCGATATTTCAGATGCACTTTAACAGCCTTTAAAGAAACATTTTGGTCAGTATGGCTCTTTTCTTGGAGCTCCCTGCCCTTCCATATGTGTTTTATCTGGAATACCAAACACTATAGTCAAGGAGAAACTACTTGTTGTTGTTCTTGGAGGCAATACAAAGTCATAAAAAGTGACCAGGTTATCAGGTTAATGCAAAAACATAGGTGTATAACAACCAAATGAGGCGTGAAGATTAGGTTTAAAGGAAACAGTCGTAAAAAAACAGACTCATGTATCTGTCAATGTGGATATCAAAGAGAACAATCTAAAACAGACACATCCTCAGGAAATCATCCGCTCTGTTGTTCGCCGATATCTTAAGGTCACACACCTCTGAACCAATCAGAGGCTCACAAAGAAGTTACCATGACAACAGCACTGCAGGCCGTATTAAACTTCCCCCACGTTAAACTCAAGGACACACTTCTTCCAGCGTCATCTGACCAGCCGTTTGTGTTTGTGGTTCTTCGTTCGATGTCAGATTCTGCGGGAAGCTGAATCATTCATGAGTCAGTGATGGGAACACACACACACACACACTCGAAAAACACACAAACACACACTGATGTAATGCAATTAAGGTTACAAAACTACTCCAGGAAAGAGAAAATGGACTTCAAGAATGACGCAGAAAATGTTACGTTTGTTCACCTCGTTGATATATATATAAAAGAGGCAGTGATATAATATAGTAATATAGAAATAAACCAGAAAGATGTGATTCATGATAATCTGTGTGAAGCTAGAATATGTTACATGATCACACACCATCCTGTAACATCCCACACAAAATCACACAAACACAACAGAATGTCACACTTTCACCATATGCAGACGACACCTGAGTGTATAACAGGCTCAAACAAAAACAAACCATCTGATTATGAGCAGAGCAGACAGGTCGGCTAATTCTGAGACACTACAACATAATTTTGGTACAATTATATGCTGTACAATCTATATAAACACAAGACTTTCATCTGTAAGAGGCAACAAAGGGACTAAAAGAAACAGGTTTTTGCCACACTGAAGAGTCTGTGACAGAGGACCGAGCAGAGACACACAGCAGAAGAAAATAAGAGCAACTTCAGCAGAAAACAAACAAAATCAGCACCTCTTTAGCAGAGTGAACTGTTTCAGACAAATAGCATGATGCTACTCTTCCCTCTGGTTTTCCTTTCGGTGCTGTATTTGCACGGCTAGCTCTTCCATCTTATTGGAGATAGCACTTTTATTTCCTGTTACAATGGAAGAAACTCTTCTAAACAGACATTGCAGCACCAGCTCATGGGGGACATTGGGCCTAGCAGAGGTTAGCATCAGGGTCAATGACATGACGTCCCTTTTTTTGTGTCCGAGTGCAATATTTCCTTCCATCATGAATTGAGTATTTCATCACATGTATTTCATTATTCTATGAAACCTGTCTTATTTGAACACATCTTTAAACTATTAAAATATAACATGTTTTTTTGTGTTTTGGTTCCTCAAACCCCCAAAATGTCAGGTGGTGCAACCGTCCTGACAAGTATCCACAGTAATTAAACTCTAAAAATTGAATGTCAGTTATTGTAAATGGAAATTAAAAATACAGTGGCATTATTTTATGCTTGAACCTTTTTAAATAAAACATTCTTTGCAAATAAAAAGAATTTTAAAGCTGTTGAGAAATTTAAAAAANATAATGTGAAATGTTATTTTAACATCAAATTATTTATCTTATTCACAAATAAAAGAAATGAAACACACAAAATGAAAATGTATGAGTCACTACAGACACTTGAGAGATACTTGCCAATAATTTCACACAGAAAAAATAACAGGAACATATAAATATATTTTCATATATTTGGTTGCGCCACCTGACATTTTTGGGTGCTCAAATTAAAAATACTAAAAAATAATGAACCTAAAAACTTTGAAATGTTGGTCAACTACTGAAATCTGTTAGAAAACATAATTCTTCTCTCAGAAATATGTTTTTTTATCCATTTTTAAAGAACTTTTAAAAAATATGTTTTTTAGATCCTCTTTTTGTCATTAACCCATCAACATGCTACAGGTTGTAACAACTGAAATCTGACATGTAAGCAATGCAACCATGTTACACACATGATCTCTGCACACACACACAGGAACAATAAAAGTAAAAACACGACAGCAAACGCAACCATGACCAACAAATGAGTCTTAAAAAGTAAAGACAAAGACAATTTTATTTGTCAATTTCTTCACATGTACTTGACATACAACGGAATCGAAATTACGTTTCTCGCAATTCCTTCGCGTGGACAAACATTGAGACATGACAAATAGACATGGAAAATAGAGAGATACTACTGTACTGTTTTTTTTCTGTGCAAAAGACAGTCAGTAGCAGTAATTTAATTTAAGCAGCATTAATGGTAAGATTAAGTAACAACAGACGTCCTGAATTTAAAACATGTTTGATATTTAGGATCCTAGTTTGGGGATGTGACTCCTTCAGAAGCAGGAAAATGGTTGTACTGACACACAAACCTGAGAATAATTCTGATAGTTAATCAGGTGAGCTTGAATTAGGCCACGCCCCAAATACCCGGGGTAGTAAATAAGACTTTGAAAGGCTCCTATCATGAGTTAGTGTGGTAGTTTCAACTTTTTCCATCCTCTCGCTGTGCTGGTAGCTTCCTGGTCGACAGCTTGTTCTTATCCTCGGTGATGAACCCGGAGAAAAACCGGGCCTGGGCGTTTGCTTCCAGCTGCAGACCAGCGTGAGTTTCCGCCGCTCGCAGTCGGAGTCGCAGAGTGGATGAGAGGACGAGGGCTGCGGGGGGGTGAAGTCCGGGTCAGCTCGCTCACTGTGGCACAGATTTAGTCGACTCTCTCATTAGTTCTGCCTCTCTCTCATTAACTGTCTCAGTGTGTCGTCTGTCAACACCCACAAAACTCAACCGGTGCACTCCACAACGCTCTCCTGCTCGCCAAAATTACATCAGAGGACGGAGAAGAGCGCGGCGGGAACTGGAGACACAAGACTAATCAAGTTTGGTGTTTGTTAACTGAATCCTGCTGAGATTAAAACCACAAAACTTTGACTTCTGGGATAATATTAGAGATCCATTTATTGAGAATAAGCTGTGATAATTTCATAATCATGTAAGAATAAAAGCACGAGGATTACTGACACAGAGACCTCTGTGTCCTCTCCCCCTCACTGTTACGTAAAGTCTTTGTCTTCACATTACTGCCGGCTTAGCTGCTGTTTGTTTGTGTCATTTCAAGGAATGAATGCAGCGTTTATGAGTGTGTTTCTGTGTGTGTGTGTGTGTGTGTGTAGTCCTTTATTTGAAAGGATTTGTGTAAGGATGTGTTGATCTCTTGGTTACATCAGTTTCACTCTGTCCGTCTTTGAAGGAGACACATTATTCTCATTGGTGCCCACCTCACGACTAATTCAAGGCCACGCCCACTTGAAGTCTTTCGTGCTCGTTGTGGATGAGGGTCTTTATTTTCTCAGATGGTAAAACTGACCATTCTTCTTGGCAAAAAGCCTCCAGTTCCTGTAAATTCTTGCTCTGTCTTCCATGAACAGCAGGTTTGAGGTCAGGAGACTGAGATGGCCACTCCAGAACCTTCACTTTATTCTGCTGTAGCCAATGGCAGGTCCACTTGTCCTTGTGTTTTTGGATCGTTGTCATGTGTGAACGTCCAAGTACGTCTCATGTGCAGCTTCTGGGCTGATGAGTGTAAATTTTCCTCCAGTATTTTCTGATAACATGCTGCATTCATCCTTCATTCATCAGTTTGGACCAAGTTTCCTGAGCCTTTGTAGCTCACACATCCCCAAAACATCAGTGATCCACCTCCGTGTTTCACAGTAGGAATGGTGGACCTTTCATCATAGGCCTTGTTGACTCCTCTCCAAATGGAACAATGTTTATGGTTGTGGACAAAAAGTTCACTTTTGGTCTCATCACTCCAAACGATTTTGTTCCAGAAGTTTTGAGGCTGGTCTCTGTGCTGTTTGGCGTATTGTTCGCGTAGAAACAGCTTTCTTCTGGCGACCATACAGCCATTTTTTCTTCAAGTGCCTCCTTATTGTGCATCTTGAAACAGCCAGACCATATTCTTTGAGAGAGTCCTGTATTTCAGCTGAAGTTCTTTGTGGGGTTTTCTTTGCATCCCAAGCAACTTTCCTGGCAGTTGTAGCTGAAATTTTTGTCGGTCTATCCAACCAGGTAGATCATTTTCCACTTCTTAATTAGAGTTTAAACTCTGCTTATTGGCATCCTGAATTCCTTGGATATCTTTTTATATCCCTTTCCTGTTTTACTTTACTTTACTCCAGACCCGTAGGTCCATATAAATACATAGAAACATACAAAAAACAATAGATGAGATGGCAGCTCAGACTGACATTATGAAAATACAAATAGACATTTGTGCCAGTGTTTCCAGTAACACAATGAAAACCTTATTTCACTCTTTGCGAGCTGAGAAAGTGACATTACTATAAAGGAACCATGAATTTTATACAGTTGGATTAACTTTTCCTGTAGATCTTTTCACAGTTCTTTTTCTTTCCTCATGACTCAGAATCCAGAAATGTCAGTGAAGCACTGGATGAAAGATGCAAGTGTCTGTCAGGAGCTCAGAAACTCACTGAGCTTTTATACACACACACTGATTATAAGCTAATAGATCACAGGTGAGGATGGTTACCTTTAGTAGACATTCAAACCCATTCGTGTCGACTTGTGTTTATGTTATCAGGCCAAAACCACCAGGGTTCTGGAGTGGCCATCTCAGTCTCCTGACCTCAATATAATCTCAAACCTGCAGTTCATGCAAGACAGAGCAAGAATTTACAGGAACTGGAGGCTTTTTGCCAAGAGGAATGGTCAGTTTTACCATCTGAGAAAATAAAGACCCTCATCCACAACGAGCACAAAAGAAATACACACTATTCAGAACTGGGGGAAACTTTTGATCAGGGTCATTCTAGAAGTTTCTGTTGTCATTATGATTTAAAAAGAGTAAACAGTTGTTTGTTAATAAATGTCTTCACCCAACCACTAACCACGAGTGAAAGAAAAGTTTTTATCAGTCATATTCTCTGAAAAATGGCCAAGAAAATATAAATTCTGCTAGTGTGTGTAAACTTATGAGCACAACTGTAGTTGAACTTCACAGTTGCAGCTCACTGAATCACATCCTCCCTCGAACGCCCTCTTCCTTTTTCCCCTCTGCTCTACTTTCACTTCTTCACCCACAGGTCACTTCTGGTGATCCTGAGGCTTCACACCACGGATCTTAAAAAAAGACCTGAAACTTGAGTGGTTTCACTACAGGCATTCACACCATGCCTGTTCCTAGGTAAGAAACTTAAAGAGGGGGTGCTCTGCTTCCCCATATTGTAACCGTGAATATAAAGTAACAACATTTAATATTCAGACTGAATGTGTCCAGATTTTCAAACCTCTGAATGTTTAACCATGAGATCATCACATAGGGATCTGGTTCATAAAATCGTAGACTAGGGACCTCAAACACCAAGGTCTACCCATAGCTTTCCCAACCACAGGCCTCCAGAGGTCTGACCAATCAGAGGGAAGGGATAGCAACCAGAGCGAACTGTTTCAGACAAAGGCAAAAATAAATGTACTCAAGAATAGTGGTTTCCAACCTTTTTGGGCCATGACCTCATTTTGACATCTCAAATTTTTGGGACCCCAGAGACATTATTTTAACCTTGGTCCTACCTTTTTATACTTTGTTGTTTACACAGAGTAGCCAGGATTAGTTCACAATTTTATTTTTTCTGATCAGGATGTAAACTTTATTCTAAGTGAACTTTCAAATTCAAAAAACTTTATTTGTCCCCAAGAGACAATGAAAAGGCAAATAGAGCAATAAACAATTTAAACACCTTTAGACAAAAAAAAAAACAGCACAAAGTTCAGTATTGCACTGTAAATTTAGTCTACTGCTTAAAATACCAAAAAATATTGAATCCAGGAAAAAAATAAAAATTAAAAGCAAATTGCTTGGATACAAAAAAATACTCAAATATTTAACAATAAAAATACCATAAATACTGGAATACTTAATACTAAGATACTGTAAATACTTAATAATGAAAGGCTAACTACAGATTAAAATACTAAAACATTTAAAAACAAAACACTCAAATTACAGTTATACTTCATAATACAATGCTGAAAATACTCAAGTACTTAATAATTAAATTCGAACTAAATACTTAAACATATATAATACAGTTTTCAGTGTGTTGTGTTTAAGTACCTTTATAAAGAATTATAATTACTAAATAAAACATTTTCATCAGTAATTTTGTTAAATTTCATCTAGACATTTCAGGGGACCCCTTTTGGATTCCGGGCAACCCAACATAGGGTCCCGCCCCACAGGTTGAGAAACACTGCTCTAGAACACCAGTGAGAGAAAACTATAGATTTTATGAGCGGTAAATCATATTAAGGTACTATGGGGGCACCTGAGGGACAGAATAGTGACAAAAAAAAAACTCATAGTACCCCGTCTTTAACCCCAAACGGCCCAACTTGTAATTTTGCCCCAAGCCAAGACACACTTGCAAAACTAAAGTCTGAGTCTAAGTTGGTTTGTGAAACCACCAAGACTCTATCACACTTGGCCTGAGACTAACTGTCGTAAACAAAAAGTGTGGTGTCCGATGCTGTGAACACTTTTGTTTTCAAGATCCAACAAAAGAAAGAGGATCCAGGTCAGAAAGATCCACAAACTGCACCGTTATCAGTTCGTAAAGGTTTGACGTGCCTCTCTTCAGGAAACTGTTTGTCCTCCAGACTTGTTCTAATCCCTCTGACACCCAAATTAACCCCCCGCTGATCAACGGGGATTAGTGTAATCTAATCTTATTTACTGTAGCTTCATCTGTTGACTTTCACTGCGTCAAACAAAGAAGATAACCGCACACAGAGAGACACCGAAAAGATCCAGGAGATCAGCTATAAATACCTCAGAGAAAGTCCACATACATGACAGGGAGACAGACATCAGGAACTTCAGGAAATTCCTGGAGAAGATCTTACGATATATTCCTGAATGTTTTTGAAACAGTCCACTGAAAATAAGGGAAATCTGCAACATCCCGGAATCTTCAGTTGGCCTTTGACCTTTAAGATGTTCCACAGAAACCCATAAATTAAATAGATACTTCTTAACACCTTTGCACACTGAGTCTATTATTTCTAGATGTGTCACCACAAAAAAATCACCACGCAAAGGCACCTTGCACACAGAATCCGATGCGTTTATTTTTCTACTCGCGCAACAGACATTAAACGTTGTCTGAGGCAGTAAATGACACGATCTCACACTGATGTCTGACAAAATGAAAGTATACCATCGTAATTTTGGGTGTGTCCCGTTCATCCCCCATCCAAAAAAGAAAAAAATGAATAGATAAAGGAATTATTTTCTCATCGGATCTCCACGATTCACGTAAGTCACCTATTTTGGTTTCAAATCGGCGAATTTCGCCAAAAGGTGAGCGATTCTCGTGCCTGATACAGAATGGACCGCGTGGCTCTGCCTTTTAACCATTGTACGGTTTTGAAGCAAAAAAAAAAAAAAAAAGTTACTGGAGGCGCCATTGTGCAGCCAGAGTCTGTGCAGTAGAGAATTTGGATGGAAGCGGGAAACAAAAAAGCAAAAAACACATATTTATATTTTTCTCTTGAAGGTCCAATCTCTTTCCCAAAGTTTTTTGTAACCTCAATAAAAACTACCCACTCACGGCAGCTGGCAGTCATCGTTAAAACCATAGACTTGAAATGAGTGGACGTAACGACGTTCGGCTCAAACTGAAGCCTCCAGCAGATGCTCCGCCCCCTGGTGTCTGGCTGCAGTATAGGTCATAAGCCCCCGGGGGACCACAGACCGACGTCATATCCAGTATTCGGGGCGGGGGACCACAGACCGACGTCATATCCAGTATTCGGGGCGGGGGACCACAGACCGACGTCATATCCTCATAAGCCCCGCCTCCCCATGTATTCCAGATATGAGCCGGGAAAACTTTAAAAAATTACGATACCTGGTAGAAATGTTTCTCTCATCCTTACGCTAAGGTAGTATGACGATGTCATCTGGCTTCATGGTGTTCAGGTGTTTTTTTTTCTGAGAAGTTAGTTTCTCATTAGTTATTGGACGTTAAAAACCGTGTTATAAGTTCTGTTTTACGATAGTTGACAGCTGCCGTTCGTGAGTAGTTTTTATCGGGGGTATAAGAAACTTCGGGAAAGAGCCAAAAGGAGACTAAACCCTCTGAAGAAGAAGGAATAAATATTTTTATATCTCTTTTTTACTTGGCTCCACCGGAAATTCTCTACTGCGCAGACTCTGGCTGCACAATGGCGGCTAGAGAAACGGGGTTTTTTGGCTTCAAAATCGTAGAACGGTGACAGGCGGAAGCAAGCTGTCCATTCTATATACAGTCATTGGTGAAACCTGGTTTTTAACGTCTAACAGCTACTAAAGAACCAACTCCTCAGAAAAAAAAGGAATTGAACACAATACAACCAAATAACATCTTAAGATCACAGCAGCGTAAGTATGTGAGAAACATTTCTACGACGTGTTATAATTTTTTAAAGTTTCACCACCTCACATCTAAAATGAACGAGGAGATGTAGATTTTGACCTATGCTGCAGCCATCCACCAGGGGGAGCAGTTTTTGTGGAGACCTCAGTTAGAGCCGACTGTCATGGCGTTTATGCTCCAACGACAACAGCTGTTACCGTATTAACCCTAATTTTGCAACCCCTAAAAATCTTTGCACTTCAAAACAAGTGGATAAACAAAGACTAGAAACACAACAGGTCTGTTTTTTAATTCTGCATCTGGCAGAGGAAAGAAACCCAGCAGGGTGCATTCTGGGATTTGTTGCTGATAAGAAGGAAAAATTGCGGACTGATCCTTTAACGCGAGCTGAATGTGTAAACGGCTCAGAGCGGCAGATTTGTTCATGTTCAGCAGTGAGACAAAAAAACAGAGTGAGTCATCATTCGGGGAAACAGAGTGACTGTGTGTGTGTGTGTGTGTGTGTGTGTGAGTGTGTGTGTGTGTGTGTGTGTGTGTGTGTGTACTGTTAATGTAATCACATATTCATTCAGACTCTCTGGACATTTGTGTGTTTCTGTCTCAGCTCACTGCTCACAGTCAACACATACTGACACCCACATACTGACACCCACACACTGACACACACACACACACACACACACACACACACACACACACTGTCAGAGTGCAGTGTTGAACTACTTCCTGTCAGTGTTTGGAGCTGAAGGATTCTGCTGTGCGCCTGGTGGACGTCGACGCTAAGCTGCTTAACGCTCAACCTGCCTGAACGAAATGCAGCTGCACATGAACAAGCAGAAAACACACACACACACACACACACACACACACACACACACACACACACATGCGCTCTAATGGAAAGCCGCGGGTTTAGCAGTCCTCTTTAACGCAAACAAATCAATTCACTTTCAACTACTGAGGAACAAGAAGTCTGATTCCTTTATCTTAATGATCTGTCAACAAACTTTTATTTTGAAGGATGCTCAAAACTAACAGAGAGTCATCTACATACAATTTAATCTTTGTTCCAGAGGCACCAACATTCAGACTTAGGGAGGTGATTTATCGTGACTATAACTAGAGCTGAACGATTTACAAAAATAATCTAATTGAGATTATTATTTCCTGTATTGCAATTGCAATATTTTTGAGCAACTACCTCTAGGTTCCCATGTTCTATGTTTTTAAACAAACACATTGTCGAACATGAACAGTTACATTATTTACAGCACAACAACAACCCACTACCACCACAACTGGGACTGATTTTTATACATTTTAACCACTTTTTACTTCTTTTTTTGCCACTTTTGGACCATTTATTTAATACCTTCTCACTATTTTTTGGGTTCACTTAGTTCACCACCAATTTTCTTGCCAATTTTTGTTGTTTTTGCCCATTTTTAGACCATTTTAATGCATTTAACTGGCTAACTTCCAAGTTCAATCCCAACTGCCTTGCCATTTTTTTCTACTTTTCACTTGTTTTTTGTCACATTTTTCACCATTTTTGTTACTTTCTGAATTATGTAAAGTCCCCTCCAAAAAATTTCTTGTCAATTTTTGATGCTTTTTGGCCATTTTAGTCACTTTTCACTCTTTTTTGCCACTTTGAGACCACTTTGGATACCTTCTTACAATTTACCCAGCTTAAGTCCGACTTTCTTGCCATTTTTGGAGACTTGGCCATTTTTAGTACTCTTCCCTGTTTTTTGTCACTTTTTTAACCAATATTTCTTCTTTCTGGATTATTTAAAGTTTAAATGTTAAGTTCCCTCCAAATTTCTTTCTCACAAATTTTTGTTGCCCATTACCCATGTAAGTCCCTTTTCACTTTTTTTTTTGCCACTTTTGGACCATTTTTTGATACATTATCACTACTTTCCAAGTTCACTCCCAATTTTCTTGTCAATTTATATTGTTTTTGCCCATTTTTGACACTTTTGGACCATTTTTACAACAAAAAAGAAAAAACAAGTCACTTTTTTGAGGTAGTCAAGTCAAAAGTTTACGATAAAGTGTTTAAATTGGACGATTTATCCCAAAAGCCTTACTTTATATGTATAAAAACAAAACAAAATGAAACAAAAAAAAATGTAAAAGAGAGAAATCTCAACAAAGACAGTTTTTTAAAAAAAAAATTCTAACTTTTTCAGTGGCGGACATGAGTCTCTATACATTATTTTTGGTTACATTATAGAAAATGTTCACTCCAAACAGAAAAGGAGTGTTTAAATAAATGTCTGGGATTTGAAGCTACTTCTTTGAGAATCTTTGTAACCTCCTCTGAATCGACACACTGTGCTCTATCTGCACCTTTAAGTCTGCACCTGTTGCAGCAGCTTTCAGCCAACAGAACATTTAGTCTCTGCATTAAGAGGTTTAACCTCCGTCTGTATGAATGGAAGTTTTCTCAGACTTTCACCGAAGAAAGGTCGTTTCTGTGATAACGGAGTGAAAAAGATCTCAGGCGGAATGTGACCCACAAAGTTTCTCTCTTTCTCAGTGAGCGTCTGTGAACAGGTTCATTCACACAGTCAGAGGTTAAACCTCTTAACACACAGACACAATGTGCCACTGACTGCTGGCTGCGGCAACATGTGGACTTAAAAGGTGCTGCAAGGACTGAATGAAAGCTGCCATCAGACGGCATCATGGGAAGTGAAGGATTGAAGAGACTCTGCTGCTGGGATGTGTTTGCTTTGAGTCACTGAGGAAACTGAATGAATCACTGCAGCTCCTTCAGATTTACACCACTCCACAGCCAAAGTGAATTCTTGGAAATGATCAGACTAGAGCAGCAACCTGCAGTCACAAAATACGACGCTGATGCAGAACTGCAGTTCATCAAGCGTCCACTAGGGGCTGACTGCAGAAGCGCCAGTTACCACATACACACCCATTCAAAAAAGCTGATGTCTACAGCAGAAGTAATCATGTTTACAGCCTGGTTTAATGGACAGTCATGGTCTAAATCAGCGATTCCCAACCTTTTCCAACTCAGGGCCCACTTTTAAGTCTCAAAAATGTTGGGGCCCACCTTTGACCCAATAAGTACGGAAGATATTTTTATTTTTTATTGAACCTTTATTTTACCAGGAGTTTTCCCATTGAGATTAAAAAAAAAAAAAAAAAATCTCTTTTAGAAGGGAGTCCTGGCCAAGACAGCAGCACATGTTTCATAGTCAGCCATACAGTCAGTCACATAAAAACAATAACAAGAATTAAGTCAATAAAATGACAATAAAACAATTACTTTGTTTATATAAAATGCCTTGTTATTCGTAACAATGACCTGAAATGTGACAGCAACCCAAAATGTGATTTAAAAAAATGTAATAAACCTAAAATGTTACAACTTTTCAATAATATAACAGATGCTGAGCCCAAAACATCATAACTTTTTCTCCAAAATATAACAACTTGTTACAATTCATTGTTAAGTTTCAGGTCATGTTACCTACTTGGCTGTAACACACCTTCTTAAAGGACTATTTTTTTTATATATAAATATCTGAACATTGCTAATTTCCTTTAAACATGGCAGAGTTTTAACATTCTTAACATTATTCTGTTTATTTGTATCTTGTATTTACACTTCACTTGGACCAGACTTTTTTTGGGGGAATTTGGCGGCCCATTCGCAATACTTTCACGGCCCTCCGGGGGGCCGCGGACCACAGGTTGGGAACGGCTGTTCTAAATAAATCGTTTCTCTGTCCAAAATTTGAAGATAATAATCTTACAAGTTTTGCAAATTGAAGGGCATAGCTAACCTGTTAGCAGTGAGGCTAAATATCCACTTTAGCTGCCTCTTTACTCAGAGTAAGTCAAACATATCAAATATTTGAATAACTATTAATTGCAATGAATCAAATAGATTTCAGCATTTTCAATATGACATCCACTAACAATCAGCTTCAAAACTCTCCATTAGAAACAAATGGATGATGTCATCAAGGCTACGTTCATATAACAAACAGCACAGACAGAGCCAGGATTTCAGTCCTTGGTGGGCCAAAAAAATATTGGCTGGATATTAAATTTCAAAAGTAACAGATCACAATACACCCCCCACCCCCAACTGACTGCTTTCTGCCACTTTTCTACCCTTTTTGCCACTTTTGGACCATTTTTTAAAAACTATCTTCTTACTATCCTAAAAGTTTACAAGTTTTTCCCAATTCTCTCACCAACTTTTGTTTCTTTTGGCCATTTTTTTCCACCTGGAACTTATTTTAATTTACTTTCATTGCTACTTCTTGCTGTTTTTCGCACTTCTCACCGCTTAGATTGTTTCTCCTGCAAAGGTAGTTTTCACCAGTTTGACTTTTTTTCGATCAGGGTTGAGGAGCAGAAAACGTCTACTGCAAAAAATTGTATCTGGTACTCTGACAGATCTGAGGTGAAAAAAATATTGAACTGTGATTAAGATATTGCAGCAGGACATTTTGCGATTGAATCTAGTTTGTTATTAATTGTCCAGCTTTACTGACAATGACAAATCACAGTTCGACCACGAGTGTCTGCTCCTTCTTCTTCAAGTGTTTACGGCAGCTAATTTCGATAAAAGCTTGTTGTTCAGCCTCTGACTCATGGCTTTCTGCATCTGTGATGTGATCTCTTCAGGTTTCATCACACTCAGAGGAAGTGAAAGTCCTGCATGTTGTCAGTTGGAGCATTAGCGAGATGGCAGCAGTCCAGCAGAGAGAGATGCAGCCTGAGCTTCTCTCCTGCTGAGCTGCTGACAAACCGTCAGATAACAGTCGATGACAGCGAAGCAGCAAAGCAGGTTGTAAAATAAAGTTCTCAGCTTCATGTACTGTTGTTGTTGTACATTGATTCCAGTGCAGCAGTTTGCAGTGGGGCTAAGCAATTCATCACAAATTAGATTAAATCACGATATGTCCTGTCGCAATATTCTAATCACAGGCAGTGAAATATTTCTATGACCTGAAATGTGTCAAAATATCAGTTTTTGCAGCAGATGTTTTCTGTTCTACACCAGAGTTACTCAACCGAAGTGGTAAAAAGAGGCAAAATCTACAAAGAGTAGCAATATAACTTATTCTGAGGTCGTAAAAATGGCAAAAAAGCAACAAAAATTGGCATTTTAATTGAGATAATACCTGGTAGTACTCAAAAAGTAGCAAAAAATGGTCCAAAAGTGGCAAAAAAGCGTGAAAAGTGACTAAAATGGCCAAAAACGCAACAAAAATTACCAAAAGATTTTTATGGGAAACTTTCAAAAATTCAGAAAGTGGCAAAAATTGTGTAAAAGTGACAAAAATAGCCAAAGTTGACAAAAATGGCAAGAAAGTTGGGTTAAAATTGGAAAATGGTCAGTTTGTTGCAAAAAAATTGGTCCAACAGTTGCAAAAAAGAGTGAAAAATGACTTAAATGGCCAAGAACGCAACAAAAAATAGCAAGAAAATTTTGGAGGAATCTTTACAAAAATTCAGAAAGTGGCATAAATGGTGAAAAAGTGACAAAAATTGTGAAACGGTGAAGCCAGAGTTGACAAAAATGGCAAGGAAGTTGGGTTAAACTTGGAAAATGTCAGCTTGTTGCAAAAAAATTGGTCCAAAAGTCGCAAAAAGAAAGGGTTAAAAATGACTTAAATGGCCAAAAAAACAACAAAATTAGCGAGAAAATTTTGGAGGAAACATGAAAATTCAGAAAGTTGCAAAAATTATGAAAAAGTGACAAAAAATGGCGAAAAGTGGTAAAAATAGCCATAGTTGACAAAAATGGCAAGAAAGTTGGGTTAAACTTGGAAAATGGTCAGTTTGTCGCAAAAGATTGGTCCAAAAGTGGCAAAAAAGAGTGAAAAATGACTTAAATGGCCAAGAAACAACAAAAAATAGCAAGAAAATTTTGGAGGAAACTTTAAAAAATTCAGAAAGTGACAAAAATGTGAGAAAGTGACGAAAAATGGTGAAAAGTGGTACAAATAGCTAAAGTTGACAAAAATAGCAAGAAAGTTGGGATTGAACTTGGAAAATGGTCAGTTTGCTGCAAAAGATTGGTCCAAAAGTGGCAAAAAATAGTGAAAATGTCTAGTGAAAAAATTGGCCAGAAAATTGGGAGAGAACGGTGTCGGACAGTATATAAAAAAAAAGGTCCAAAAGTGGCAAAGAAGAAGCAGAAGAAGAAAAAATGTAGAAAAATTAGTCCCAGTTGTAGTGGTAGTGGGTTGTTGTTGTTGTTGTGCTGTTATTAATGTAACTGTTCATGTTCTACAATGAGTTTTTTTGAAAAAAGAGAAGATGGGAACCTAGAAACGATCGCAGAAGAAAATCGCAATATTGGAAATAATAATCACAATTAGATTATTTTTGCAAATCGTTCAGCTCCAGTTTGTAGTTTGTACTGTAGTTGGCAAACAGTGAGAGAAGCTGCTGAGACAGTGATGAGGAAAACAGAGTCAGCACACACACACACACACACACACACACACACACACACACACACACACACACTGTCCCTCACCATCAGCATACCTCTCCTCTTCACCCCAACTGAACCCTTCCTTTAACTACCCTCCTCAACATCAGAACACCCCCCTCCCCTTCATGTACCCTCAGTCTACCCTGCCTTACCCTCAAGCGAACTTTCCCTCACCATCAGTAAACCCTTTTCTCCACTTTTCCTCAATCCATAACTGTACCTCTTCTTACCCTCAGGATACCCTTCCTCACCCCGGGTGTATCCTTTATGACATAGGTGTAACCCTTTGTGCCCTTTTCGTACCCTAAAGTTTATAAAGTATATACACTTCTTGATACCCTCAGTGTCTGGCGTCACAATCCATGTACCCATCCTCCCCTAACATCAGTGTCTCTACACGTAACCCTCCTCACCATCATTATACCCTTCCATGAACTAATTGTACCCGTCTTCACCATCAGCTTAACCCTCCATACACTCAAGTGTACCCCTCCCTTCCTTACCACAGTCCACCTTTTCTTTCCAGTGGTGTACTCTCTATCACCCTTAGTGTAAAACTCCTTCCCATGTATAAGTGTACCCTTAATCACCCTCAGTGTAACCCGTCATACCCTCAAGTGTGCTTTTTTTGTCACCCTTACTCATCAGTGTACCCTTCCCCTCAATTAGTGTGCCCTCAGTTTACTCTCCCCTCTTATCTGTATACCCTTTCATACCCTCAGTGTGTACCCTAACTCATCAGTGTCCTTGCCCTCAGTTTACCCTTCCTTCCCATTGGTATACCCCTTCATACCCTCCTCAATCCTCAAGTGTACCTGTACTTACCCTCAGTGTAACCCTCAATATTCTTGAGTGTACCCTTAATCACCTGAGTGCAACCATCCATATTCATAAGCGTACCCTTGTCAACCAAGTGTACCCTTAATAATTGATAAACCCTTCCTTACCCTCAGTGTAACCCTCAACATTCTCAAGTGTACCCATAAATATCTGAGTGCAACTGTCCACATTCATAGGTGTACCCCGGTCACCCAAGTGTAACCCCCCTTTACCCTCAGTGTACCCTTCCCTTTCTGTAAGTATACCCCTCCATGCCTTCAATATATGCCTCCTTCCCTCTCATCTGTATACCCTTTCATACCCTCAGTGTGTACCCTAACTCATCAGTGTCCTTGCCCTCAGTTTACCCTTCTTTCCTATTGGTATACCCCTTCAAACCCTCCTTTATCCTCAAGTGTACCTTTACTTACCCTCAGTGTAACCCTCAATATTCTTAAGTGTACCCTGGTCACCCAAGTGTACCCTTAATAATTGATAAACCCTTCCTTACCCTCAGTGTAACCCTGAACATTCTCAAGTGTACCCATAAATATCTGAGTGCAACTGTCCACATTCATAAGTGTGCTACAGTCACCCAAGTGTAACCCCCCCTTACCCTCAGTGTACCCTTCCCTTTCCGTAAGTATACCCCTCCATGCCTTCAATATTCCCATCTGTATACCCTTTCATAGCTATAGTGTGTACCCTATCTCATCACACAACATCAAGAGAGACGGACTTCAAAAACCCCCAAAAACCCAATTGTCTTTCAACCTTATATAGCGTTTCAACAACGTCATTGCTTTCTGTTTTCTTCCTCTTCGTTGCCATGAGAGATGGACTTCATATGTAATCAGACTCCTGCCCTGTCACCTACATCCTGTCAAACATCCATAACAATGAACATGGTATTTAGCCAAGAACTTGCATCCTGCTTTTATGGGAACTTTATTGGCATAACTAGTGGCCTCACCTCGCTTGACCCTTGAGTTTGTGTTTTTTCTGAGTCAGACTGACCCAATATTCTCTCACACACTTAGGCCATGAATATACAGCTAACAATGCTACAAACATTATTAATGCGCCCTAACATCATCAGTCACCGGTTTTCCAAGACTACCAACCCTGCCTTTAAGTGTGCCCTGAATCATGACTATACCCTTCCTTGCCCAAAGTGTACCCCTCCTTTAATGTGCTATTTCTAACACTTACCCTGAGCACACTCGCCCTTCTCACCAGTTTACCCCGTCCATATCCCCTGGGTACACCATCCTCATGTGTACCTTTGCTCAACACAGTGTGCCCTTAACCCTCACCCTGAGTGTAACCCTCTTTATCCTTAAGTGTATCCTTGGTCACCTAAGTGCTGCCTAAATCATTACTATACCCTTCATTACCCAAAGTGTACCCCTCCTTTAATGTGCTATGTCTTACACTTACCCTGAGCCCACTCGCCCTTCTCACGAGTCTACCCCCTTCATACTTTCATGTGTACCCTTCCTCACCATAGTGTGCCCTTTCTAACCCTCACCCTTAGTGTTACCCTTCTCATATTCAAGTGTATACTTGGTCGCTCAAGTGTACCCTGAATAATCACTATACCCTTCCTTACCCAAAATGTACCCCCCCCTTTAATGTGCTATTTCTAACACTTACACTGAGCACACTCCCTTCTCACCAGTTTACCCCATCCATACCCCCAGGGTACACCACCTCATGTATACCCTTACTTACCACAGTGTGCCCTTTTTAACCCTCACCCGTAGAGTAATCCTCCTTATATTCAAGTGTATACTTGGTCACTCAAATGTGCCCTTAATCATCACTATACCCTTCCTTACCCAAAGTGTACCCTTCCTCACCACAGTGTACCCTTTCTTACCCACACCCTGAGCATACTCGCCCTCCTCACAAGTATACCCCCTTCATACTTTCATGTGTACCCTTACTCATCACAGTGTGCCCTTTCTAACCCTCACCCTTAGTGTAACCCTCCTTATCTTTAAGTGTATCCTTGGTCACTTAAATGTATCCTAAATCATTACTATACCCTTCCTCTTTCTTACCCAAAGTGTACCCCTCCTTAAGTGTACCCTTTCTAACCCTCACCCTGAGCACACTCGCCTTTCTCACTAGTTTAACCCCTTCATACTTTCATGTGTACCCTTCCTCACCATAGAATGCCCTTTCTAACGCTCACCCTGAGCACACTTGCCCTTCTCACCAGTTTACCCCATTCATACCCCCAGGGTACACCATCCTCATGTGTACCCTTACTCATCACAGTGTGCCCTTTCTAACCCTCACCCTTAGTGTAACCCTCCTTATCTTTAAGTGTATCCTTGGTCACTTAAATGTATCCTAAATCATTACTATACCCTTCCTCTTTCTTACCCAAAGTGTACCCTTCCTTTAGTGTGCCCTTTCTAACCCTCACCCTGAGCACACTTGCCCCTCTCACCAGTTTACCACATCCATACCCCCAGGGTACCCCATCCTCATGCGTACCCTTCCTCACCACAGTGTGCCCTTCTTAACCCTCACCATAAGTGAGACACTCCATATCTTCAAGTGTTCCCTAAATCATCACTATACCCTTCCTCTTTCCTACCCAAAGTGTACCCTTCCTTTAGTGTACCCTTTCTAACTCTCACCCAGAGCACACTTGCCCTTCTCACCAGTTTACCCCATCCATTTCCCCAGGGTACCCCATCCTCATGTGTACCCTTGTTCAACAGTGTGCCCTTTCTAACCCTCAGCCTCAGTGTAACCTTCCTGCCTATCCTCAAGTGTAATCTAAATCATTACACTACCCTTCCTTACCCAAAGTGTACCCTTACCCTGAGCACACTATTCCTTCTCACCAGTTAACCCTATCCACACCCTCAGGGTACCCCATCCTCATGCATACCCTTACTTACCACAGTGTGCCCTTTCTAACCCTCACCCTTAGTGTAACCCTCCTCATATTCAAGTGTATACTTGGTCACTCAAGTGTACCCTGAATCATCACTATACCCTTTCTTACCCAAAGTGTACCCCTCCTTAAGTGTACCCTTTCTAACCCTCATCCTGAGCACACTTGCCCTTCTCACCAGTTTACCCCATCCATACCCCCAGGGTACCCCATCCTCATGCGTACCCTTCCTCACCACAGTGTGCCCTTTCTAATCCTCACCCTTAGTGTAACCCAACTTATATTCAAGTGTATACTTGGTCACTCAAGTGTACCCTGAATCATCACTATACCCTTTCTTACCCAAAGTGTACCCCTCCTTAAGTGTACCCTTTCTAACCCTCATCCTGAGCACACTTGCCCTTCTCACCAGTTTACCCCATCCATACCCCCAGGGTACCCCATCCTCATGCGTACCCTTCCTCACCACAGTGTGCCCTTTCTAATCCTCACCCTTAGTGTAACCCAACTTATATTCAAGTGTATACTTGGTCACTCAAGTGTACCCTGAATCATCACTATACCCTTTCTTACCCAAAGTGTACCCCTCCTTAAGTGTACCCTTTCTAACCCTCATCCTGAGCACACTTGCCCTTCTCACCAGTTTACCCCATCCATAACCCCAGGGTACCCCATCCTCATGCGTACCCTTCCTCACCACAGTGTGCCCTTTCTAATCCTCACCCTTAGTGTAACCCAACTTATATTCAAGTGTATACTTGGTCACTCAAGTGTACCCTGAATCATCACTATACCCTTTCTTACCCAAAGTGTACCCCTCCTTAAGTGTACCCTTTCTAACCCTCATCTTGAGCACACTTGCCCTTCTCACTAGTTTAACCCCTCCACACTTTCATGTGTACCCTTCCTCACCATATTATGCCCTTTCTAACCCTCACCCTGAGCACACTTGCCCTTCTCACCAGTTTACCCCGTTCATACCCCTAGGGTACACCATCCTCATGTGTACCCTTACCCATCACAGTGTGCCCTTACTAATCCTCACCCTTAGCGTAACCCAACTTATATTCAAGCGTATACTTGGTCACTCAAGTGTTCTCTAAATCATTACTATACCCTTCCTCTTTCTTACCCAAAGTGTACCCTTCCTTTAGTGTACCCTTTCTAACCCTCACCCTGAGCACTCTCGCCCCTCTCACCAGTTTACCACATCCATACCCCCAGGGTACCCCATCCTCATGCGTACCCTTCCTCACCACAGTGTGCCCTTCTTAACCCTCACCATAAGTGAGACACTCCATATCTTCAAGTGTACCCTAAATCATCACTATACCCTTCCTCTTTCTTACCCAAAGTGTACCCCTCCTTTCTAACACTCGCCCTTCTCACCAGTTTACCCCCTCCACATCCTCATGTGTACCCTTCCTCACCACAGTGTGTCCTTCCTAACCCTCACCCCCAGTGTACCCTCCCCTCCCATCAGTGTACCCCCCTGTACCCTCCTCACCTCTGCAGTGTGAGTTTTCGCCGAGCAGCAGCAGCAGCAGGCAGCAGATCTCCAGCAGCTTCACTCTTCCTACCATCATTTCTTCTTTTCTTTCCTCTTCTGGAGAAATCAAATGTCACCGGGTATCTCCTGCACACACCCCTGTACCCCCTCTCCTTGTATCCCTCTGTTTCTTCTTCTTCTTTTTGTTATTATTGTTGTAGTTTTCAGTGTTGTCTCCCAGCCGTTTCCCTCCGCAGAGCCTCATGCTAAACACCCCGGAGAGGGTTTCTTCCTCGGCCGAGCCATTCCCGTCCCAGCTGATGATGATCCGCAGTCACAGCGGCGGGTTTTTACCCCACACTAAGATCCCGGATCGGGTTTGAAGTTTCTGAGTCTGTGGATAAAAACACGGACCGTGGATCTGACTGTTTCTGCTTTTTGACCCAGCAGTCCTGCTTCAGTAAAGTGTGTCCTTAGATGTTTCTCTCCTTGTAAACTCGACTGGAATCTCAACCAGAACTAAGTCACAGCAAATACCAGCTGTTTCCGGAATGGCCTTTCAAAATAAAAGGGCGGTGTTTTACCTTAAAAACAAAAATATGCACCAGTAATGACTAAAAGATGTAATTAAATTCTATTTCATGACAAAATGCACTTTAAAAATAAAATTAAACCTACATTTTTATTATAATAAATATTTTTTTCTACTCTTGCACGTTTCAGTTTTTTTCCAACTTTATTTACAAGCTTTTTGTTATTCAATACTATCCAAGCAATTTTTTCCTTCAACTACAAAGGATTTGGTGGAAGCTTTCATGAAAGTTGTAAATTTACTTTTTTTTAAAAAGGTGTCACAGTTAAATACTGTCTCAACCACGCAGGTAGTTCTTTATTTTCAACTTGCTTTAATCTTATACAATCTTAAAAAATTATTCAGTAACAGATATTCATTAATTTGTAGTCAATAAGTAATAATTAGGAGTTAATATATGGAAAAGTCTGAATTCATGGTGCAATAGAGGTAGAATAAGGGGTCAATGCGTGCTTAATAAATACTAATTAGCTACTTATATGCATGTTAATAAGCACCTAGTTAATAGTGAATATGTGTTCCCTAGTCTAAAGTGTTACCAATTATTCTTGATACAACAATATGATACAACATAATATAATAGCCTAATTTAATTGCACAATGAAATTCATGGTGCTCCTGTAGAGTCATCATGCACCATGTGTATGGGAAAGACATATATTTACAATATAAGAATATGGACACATACAAAGCTTAAGAAAAATATTAAATGCTCATGTATGGAATAGATGAAAAAGTTTGTTTTCATTGTTTTTCTTTGAAATAAAGTGTCTCCAAATATGGCTAAATTACTTAATATTATAAAATGAATTGCAAAACCAATTGATTAAAGGTCTTTGAGAACTATTAGTATGATGTTATTAGAATCATGGGATGCAGAATACATTTTTACTGCAGCTATCTTTTATATATTTGTTTCTTATTATATTAGTTTTACATGCTATGAAACAGTTGTATTGATAGAGGAACCGTTTTTATCAGCATTTGATTCTTTTATTTGAGACTCTCCTTGTGTATGAGCATTTTTTAAATCATAATTTTGGGAATGCCCCAGAAAAAAAACTGGAGAATTTTTTTTTTTTGTTATTTATTCCTGTACTTGGTATAAATAGAAATGTCGGTACTACAAACAGACTCTTTGTGTTTTTGTCACTTCGAAATTGTACTCGTGTTTCTTTAATTTCAGAAATACTAATTCAGGAGAGCTAGAAGGGCTTTTATTTTGAAGGCCTGCTAGTTAGAGGAGAAGTCATTGGTCGTTAGTTTCTGGTGATGTCACCAAACTAATCTCCAGCTGGAGGAAAAAAAAAAAAAAACACGCCCCAGCTGCGCACGCGCTTCCCATCGGGCTGCGCTGTGGAGCAAACCGAGCGCACCTCCATCACATCATAACTTTATTATAATTTCATCTGGACGAAGGTTGAAGCGTCCTGGGAAAAGTTCGACCTTCACACAAACACCACCGGGACATCCTGTCATAGTATTTCAACGCTCCTTTACAAGCCCGAGTCGTCAGCCAATGGAAGAGATGCGATTTTTAGACGTGATCGGTGATTGGCTGAAATTTAATCCCAATAAAGAGGCTTGTGGTGCGTTTGGGTGTCACTTGTTAAACTGAGTTCCCTTCGAATCTCAAGTCTGTTTTTCCCTTTTTGGCACTTTTACAGTATATTTCCCCCATATTGAGCATTAGACGAGACTTTTCATTCATTTATTAGATAATGGAGAGCCAACTTGCTTGTCTTTTAATTAAACAACGGTCAAAATTCTTTACGCTAAGTCCACAAAAAAAAGTTTTTAACAATTTCTGATTTTTTTTTTTTTTAAATCCCTCAACGTAAGATATCACATCACAATGTTTGTCTCACTTTTCAGGGAAGATACCACATTTCCTGCAACTTGAGTCATTTTTTCTTCTTTCCAGTATCATATATCAGAAAGATTGAAAGATTGAAAAAGTATAAAGGAAAATTAAAGGGTTTAAAATCAGTAAAAATGACAATACAATGCAGGGTGATAAATTATTTAAATTGGAACTGCGTACTAAACAACTCCCCTCAAACAAAATAAAAGTCTCTCAAAATGCAAACGGAAACAATTTTACTAGTGCAATTTAAATTTTTTATAACAACCATTATATTCAAGTTAAAATTACAGAGCATTTGCTGACTGACAGTTTAAGGAGAGTAAAATCTATCACCATTTTGCATAATACATGTATGTAAACATGCCCCAAAAGTGAACATTCTCATCCCATAAATCCAAATCCAGCACCAACGTCCTACATGTAACTTTTCCAAAGACGTGACAGAAAATATAACATTTAGCAGCATTGTTACACAAAGTAAAAGAAAAACACCGAAGTCACTGCAAGGCATTAATTTCTACCAGCTACTATTGTGCAAAAATTCAAAATGAGTTAGAAAAGAGACATACTTTCTCCACAGGGGGGCGCCAAATTTAGAAAAAAGAAAATACGAATTACTGAAAATTTAACTTTTCCAAATGAGGAAAAACAAATGTTACGAAGATGTTTCTTTGAATGCGAGGTGGGAAAACGATCAGCAGAAACTTCAAATTTCAAATTTTTGCTTGTTTCTTAACGACTCACGAGAGAGCTGTGAACCAATGAGCAGCATTGTTACTCAAAATGAAAAGAAAAAAAACACCAAAGTCACTTCAAGGCATCATTTTCTTCCAAAGATTCAGGTTTTGATGAAACTTAAACTCCAAATGAGTCAGAAAATAAGGAACTTTGTCCACAGAGGGGGCGCCAAAAACAGACGAAAAAATAAGAATTACTGAAACAAATGTGACAAAGGTGTTTCCTCGAATGCAAGATGGAAAAACAAACAGCAAAACAACTTGCAGTGTCTTTGGATTTGTTTCTCATGTTTCAGATCCTGGTCTACGATAAATGTTACACTTCTAAATCACTCTTTATGTCCTCTATGAACAAATACCTACAGAACTTTTGTAGCTTGAGCCTATGTGGGGGATACTCAAAAGGGTGTAAACATCCAGACATTCAAATTTTTGCTTGTCTCTTGCTCTGAAGGCATTTTAAGAGCTATGAACCAATGAGGCTCTGATCGTCTGATTTGATTATTGCAGTTTTTCAGTCTTTCCTTTCTTTGAACCGCCGTTAACTTCTCTGGCTCATCTGCCGGTAGAGCTGGATGATCATGAGCTGAATCTCCGGATCTCCTGGTTTGATGTCGATAGCTTTCAGGAAGAAGTTCAGTGCGTCGCCCAGCTTCCCTTTGCCGTAGTTCTCTTTCCCTCTGCGGATCAGCGAGTCGTAGCTCTCGTCTTCCAGCTTCATGATGTCTTTGTCGACTCCTGAACCCGCGGTGAACTGGTCGATTCTCTCCGAGGACGACAGCTCGGGGTCGCCCGTCGACTCTTCCATGTTGCTGCTCGTTCCCTCTTCTGAATCAGGGACTGCTTCTGCCGATTCAGAGTAATCCTCCTCCTCCTCTTCATCTTCTTCTTCCTCTTCTCCCTCCGTGTTTAACGTCTCACCGACAGTCTCCTCCAGCTGCAGCTCGTCATGACTCGGGTCGATGATGTTGTCCTCTTCAGCTTCATCCGAGGGATTTTCAGAATAATCCTCCTCATCTTCATCTTCCTCCATGTCTTCGTTTGGGTTCTCCATGTCCTCGATTATGGATTGTGCGAGGGAGCGACGAGACGCCACGGAAGTGTTCCCTCCGATGCTCTTTCTCGAGCGGAGAGGGGTGGAGCCGTTAAGCGCTGCTTTTGGTGTTGACGCTCCAAGAACCTGGAAGGAATTTTCAAGTTGCCTCTCTTCCCTTTCCTCCTCTTCATCACTGTCATAAATAACAGCTGCTCTCTTCTTCCTCGGGACGATGATGGAGTGATCCATTGACTCGTCTAATTCTGAAGCCTGCCCGTTGCTGAGGCTCAGCTCCAGCGCTTCTTCGTGCTTCTCAGAGAGAGATTTATTTATGTCAAAGCTGCCCTCCATCTTCATCTGTGAGAGCAGCTTCCTCTCCTCTTCCTCGGTCTCCTGATCGTCGCGGATGTCCTGGTCTGAGAACATATCGCTGTCCTCCAGCTGTAAGTGGAAGTTGCCTTCGAAGGACGCGAGTCCCGTGCTGGCTCTGGACGAGGTGTCCGTTTTGAGGCTCATGTTGGAAGCTTGCAGCATGGAAAGTCTTTTGTTCTGTAGAGGTGTGATGTGAGAACGCCCAAGGTCCATTTTAGAGTTAGGTTCGGTGTTCCCGGTTCCGTTAAGCTGATCATCTTCTTCAGCTGGAACGTACGTAGGACTTCCACCGCCTGCTGACACGGCTTCGGGCTCAAACGACTGCTCCATTTGTTCCTGAACTGAAACGTCTGTCGTGTTTCCCGCATTATCCGACGTCACTAAAGACTCCTCAATCACTCCCTCGTGTAAGCTGTCCTCTATCTCCAGGTAGCTCCTCTCCGCTTTGACTGACTGCTGGATCAGAGAGTCTTGGTGCTGATGTTGAACGTCGTCCTGATCACCTTCTGCAGCAGGATGTTCGGTCATGCTCTCATCTGCAGTAAGATCGATAACCCGGTCGCTCAGATTCTTCGGGGTGTCCTCTTTGCCTGAACTGGACACGTCCAACTCCACAACCACAGGTGAACCGTTAAAGTTCCTGTCCTGTTGAGGAAACGGAGGACTTGGTCTTGAGTTCCCCTGATTTTTCCCCTGAGACCGCTCTCTGTTGTTGCTCTCCGCTGGTTGCCTAAGCCACGCAGGCTCCGTGCTCGATGTCATGTTCTCTGTGAGCTGCTTCTGTAACTCGGACTCGGCCTTCATCAGCTCCTGAGCCTTATGCACCCTGCCTTCGATGTAGTTCGCCTCTTCGTCCTCTGGGGTTTCCTCATCGTTATGTCCATTGACGGAGAACATGAGGTCGTGGTCAGAGATCCCAAACATTTCCATCGAGTGCAGGATGGCAATGTGCTCATCAAGCTCGGGGTCAGTGCGTCTGTGCCTGGAGTGCAGGGCCTGAAGCTGCAGCTGCGTCGTGGAGGAGCGGGTGTCCTCCAGGGTGAAGAGCTCCTTCAGCTCCTGCTTGCTGAAGTATCGATGAGGGTTCTTCTGCTCTCCGGTGTTCTGCCGGATGAGAGAGTCTTTGAAAACCTGACGCCTGTAGATCTTTTCCTCCACGGTGCCGCAGGTGATCAGCCTGTAGATGACGACGTTCTCCGTCTGCCCGATGCGGTACGCTCTGTCCACAGCTTGAGCGTCTGTCGCCGGGTTCCAGCTGGGGTCGTAAATCACGACTCTGCTCGCCGCCGTCAAAGTGATGCCGACTCCTCCGACTTGCGTTGTGAGGAGGAAGACGGAGTAGCTTTTGTCCGTCTGGAACAAAGTGATGCGCCTCTCTCTTTCTGCGATCTGAGTTATCGTCCCGTCCATTCTCATCACTTTGAAGCCTCGGTTTCCCAGAATGCGCTGGATGATGTCCAGAACCTTCATGTAACGAGCGAAGATGAGTGTGCGGTGGCCCTCTCCTCTGAGCTGCTCGAGGAGGGCGAACAGAAAGGCGAGTTTCCCAGACTCAGCTATCAGGGTGTCATCGGGGACGTTCGCGATGCTGTTTGAGTCTGCGTCCGCCTCGTCGTTCTGGTTTTCAGGAGCGTTTTCCTCCAGCCCCAACTTAGAAATGGCGGCAGCGGAGAGCAGTCGCGGGTGGTCGCAGAGTTTCTTCAGGATGTTTAATTCAGCGAGAGGAGATCTGGTGGTCATGAGCAGCTCTTTGATGTGATCCAGAGAGATGAACTGCCTGTAAATGTCCTCCTGAACGGCGCTCAGGTACGTCCAAACAATCAGGTCGTTCTTCCTCGTCAGTGTTGGCATGGCAGCTCCGGAGTTCCCCGGTTGCTGTTCGCCATCCTTGTCCTCGGAGTTCTCCTCTTTGCAAGGATGTGTGCTGTTCATTTTACTTTTCTGCACCTCTGCTTTTGTTCTGCGGAGGAAGTAAGGTTTGATTATGGTCATGAGGGCCTCAGACATTCGAGAGCCTAGAACTTTTTCTCCTGGTGTGGCGTCTTTCTCTCTGGCGCGGGTGATCGGGTTCTCATACTCCGTTTTGAACGTCTTTGCCGTGCCAAGAAGCGTGCCCTGACAGGCAAAGTCAAAAAGAGCCCACATCTCTTTCAGGTTGTTCTGGACTGGAGTTCCTGTGAGAAGCACTCGGTTTTTTGAAGGAATGGCGTACACACTTTTAGCTGTTTTGGTGGTTGTAGATTTTATCTTATGGGCCTCGTCCAGGATCACGTAGTCCCACGTGAACTCTCTGCCGTGGTATGAGGCCAGTTGTTGCCAGTTGTGCGTGATCATGGTGTACGTGGTGATGATGACTCCGCCTCTCCTCTGAACTTTCTCCAGATTCCTAGTCCTCTCTCCTTTGCTGGTTCCATGAAACTCTTTCACCCTCATGCCAGGAGTCCACTTAGCAAACTCTTTGGTCCAGTTTGTGATGAGTGAAGTCGGCATGATCAGCAGTGTGTGTTTGACCAGCTCGTTGTCGTACATCCCGGACAAGAACGAGATCACCTGGATGGTTTTACCGAGACCCATGTCGTCGGCCAGAATCCCGCCTTTACGACCATCTCTGTAGAGACCGTACAGGAAAGCCACTCCGTTCCTCTGGTAGTCGTACAGCTTGTTGTGTAAATCCTTGAACAGCATCAAACCACTGTTGTTGACGTTAACGAACTCTTCGTCCTCTTCATCAGATTCATTCTGAGACAGAAGTTCTTCTATCTTTTTTATCCTGCTTTCCAGTTTCTGGCTCTGGTGTATTTTGTACGCTCGCTTGAAGAACTCCAGCGCTTTTCCAATGTCCCCCTGTCGGGCAACATCTTTACCCTCCTGGATGTATCTGAAAGTAGAGGACAGGGTTTTAGAAAGTGGAAAGTGAAAGAAGAAGTCACTGAACACAAAACAACGTTCGACAAATTCAAAGCAAAGAAAGGTAACATGCACACAACTGTTCTAAAAACTTATGTAGGGACCCAGAAATGGAAATTTGGCCTCTTTCCTCTGAATTGTCTTTTTCCTGATCTTGTGTGTGTGTGTGTGTGTGTGTGTGTGTCTGCAGGGATTCGGCTGTCCCCTGTGTTTGCCAATAATCCTTTTTAAGACACTTCATACCTTCAGTTGTTGTGCAGTGTGGTAAGTCTGTCAGCAACAGACATAAACATAACACAGGCATCAAGCACGAAATAGAATATAGAAAAAACAAATCTGTTCTCCACTCCTCATTGCTCTCTGACAAATTTTTGACCTAAAACAAGATACTTTCATGGTCTTTTTAAAACAAAACGTTGCTAAACACTGTGAAAGAGAGTTACTTTAGCGGTTATTATTGTTAAATCATTGTCCTCCAGCTAAATAAAAAAAAGAATAAATATGGTATGAATGAAACATATGAAACTTTACTTTCTTTCTGTGCGTTACCTTTGGTAGATTTCCATCCTGTCATCTGTTTCCATGTTTAAGGACCTGATGAAGCAAAGCAAAGTTGAAATGAAGTAAACAATCATGAAAAAAACATCCTGTCATCCTCTATTTAGGTAATAACTGTCACTTTTGTGTTATATATTATCCAAATAAAAGACTCAAAGATGCTCTAAAACCTTGTTCAGAATCTGAAGCGCCACAAACTAAAGTCTTATAAAATATCACAGTCGCACAAGGTGAGTCTTACATCAGGTATCTGACAGGTAGACTTCTATGTAAACAGCACATGTTGTTTAAATGCATGAAAAGTAGTCAATGATTGTTGATCTCTGATCTTCTAAATACTGACTTGTCTTTTTATCAGGAGACAAAGACATAGTTTTGAGTTTAACTCAATAAAAGGAGATACACACTAAGGTTTGGCGTTTGCATTCAAAAAACAAACATTACATATTATATATGAGATATATCCCCAGTTGGAAGGAACTAAAGAAATGAGATTGGAATCAAAGTTGTGAATGTATAAACTACTGTATGTTTATTCCACTACTTGGAATGAGAAACAAATAGAACTGAAGCAAAATGATCAAGTCTCACCGGGTGATATTTCAAGGTGATGTTGAACAATAAAAACCACATCACATTTTTTCTCATATTATTGATTTCATTATCTCATCAGTTTGACTTTTTATCTCAAAAGTTTGAGTTGACCTGGGGAAACAAATTGACAGCAGAGCCAAGTTTTCTTTTTTTTTTCCGGCAGAAATTGGCCTGACTGAATGCTTGAATAAAAAGAAAAATGAATATATTTCTCTTGAGCAAAAATATGAATCATGCCTCAAAATTTTCATGAAATTTTAATTATGATTTTGTGGCGTTTTAGGGAGTTTTGTTAAAAATAAAATAAAAAAATTACCCCCTAACATAATAATTCGAACAATCCAAAACATGTCAGACTGCAGATCTTCTGCTTCTGATATTGGATTTTTATTTTGCGAATTCAATTTCTTGTGTTATATATTTGAATACATATAAATAGTCTCATTATATAAAAATAGAAACTTGCTTTGTTGAGTTTTTTTGCCCATATTAAGATGAATTGAGGCATAAAAAGTCAAATTTAAGGGTTTTTGTTTGAAAAAAACAGAACAAATTTTCTAATGGGTCATTGACAAAAAGAGGGTCAAAAAACGTATTTTAAAAAGTTCTTTGAAAATGGATAAAAAACATATTTCTGAGTGAAGAATTATGTTTTCTAACAGATTTCAGTAGTTGACCAACATTTCAAAGTTTTTAGGTTCATTATTTTTTAGTATTTTTAATTTGAGCACCCAAAAATGTCAGGTGGAGCAACCAAATATATGAAAATATATTTATATGTTCCTGTTATTTTTTCTGTGTGAAATTATTGGCAAGTATCTCTTAAGTTTCTGTAGTGACTCATACATTTTCATTTTGTGTGTTTCATTTCTTTTATTTGTGAATAAGATAAATAATTTGATGTTAAAATAACATTTCACATTATTACATTGGTTGTACCACCTGACA